>JAQRFW010000027.1:40843-121176 GCA_039762375.1 Keqinozyma sinolaborantium | reverse complement strand
GGGCGCCCGCGGGCGCCGGGCGGCGGTATGGAGGGGCGGCGGGGCGCCTACTTGATGGTGGTGGTGGTGTACATGGTGCTCACCTGCTACTCCGAGGCCACGTTCCAGGGCGACAGCCGCAGCGTCATGACGCAGGACTCCGAGGGCCGTGCGTACCTCAAGTGGCTCCGGGTGCGCGCTGTGTTCAAGCTCGTGCTCGTGCTGCTCGTGGCAGGCTTTGTCGGCTACTACACCGTGGCTATGAAAAAACCCAAGAAAGATTCGTACTCCCGCCGCCTCTTGCCGCTCGCGGTGTTCGTGTGGCTGCTCGTGGCGCTGCACTTCGTCGTGTGCATCCTCATTGCCGCCGTCTACAACTACAAGTGGCATGTGCGCTCGTGGCTCTCCATCATCCCCAGCGTGATCGAGATCGTCATTCTCACCGCCACCTGGGAGTGGATCGCCAACATCAAGGCGCTCGAGAAGCGAGCAGAGCTCATGGGCGTGTTGGGGCGCCGCATCTCCGTCGAAGACGTCTCCAATTTCCACGACGACCCGGCAAAGCCCAAGTCCAAAGATGTGCTTGACTGGATCAAGACAAAATATCTTTCAAAATACCCCACCGAGGCCAACTTGGTCGACTCCGAGTCCAACCTGAAGCTCGAGTCGACGTCCGACGAGGTGGTTCCACCACAACAGGACGCTGACGCCGACTCCGACGTCCAGTACGTCGACTACGACATTTTCGAAGAGTCCGACAGCCCCCAGGAGGGACCCTCGTCGGCCCACCCCTCGTCCGCCCAGGAGGGCCCCTCCGCCCAGGAAGGGTCGGCCCAGCCCCCGCCGTTCGAGCCCCACGTCGGCTTCGCTGTGGGCGACTACTGGCCAGACCGGAAGACCTAGGCACGTGACCGACTCCCAGATTCTGGAAATCTCTAGAAGTCGCACCCACTATAAAAGGCCTTCGTCCCGCTGTTTCGCCAATGATTGCTAGAACTGCCAAGCAAAGCTCGCGGCTCGTGGCCCGCATGGCCCCCGTATCGCCGTTGATGCTCCGTGCGACCGTCAGGGCCGCGCCCGTGCTCGCAAGACCGACGGCCCGCCACCTCCACATTTCGAGTCCTCGCTTTCTCCAGATGTCCATGAACAAGGAGGACAACCGCCCCGCCCTCGAGAAGTTCGGCTCCGACTTGACCCAGTTGGCCAAGGACGGCAAGTTGGACCCGGTGATCGGGCGCGACGAGGAAATCAGACGAACCATCCAGATCCTCTCCAGAAGAACCAAAAACAACCCTGTGCTCATCGGAAACGCCGGTACAGGAAAGACCGCCATCATGGAGGGGTTGGCGCAGCGCATTCTCAAGGGTGAGGTCCCGGATTCCATGAAGGACAAGCAGATTATCACCTTGGATCTCGCGGCCATCATTTCCGGCGCCAAGTTCAGAGGCGACTTCGAAGAGAAGCTCAAGCTGATCTTGAAGGAGGTCGAGGACAAGCACGGCCTGGTGATCCTCTTTATTGACGAGTTGCACCTTTTGATGGGGCTCGGTAAGGCTGAAGGGTCCATTGATGCGTCGAATTTGTTGAAACCGGCGCTCGCCAGAGGCAAACTCTCGCTCTGTGGTGCCACCACCATCGAGGAGTACCGCAAGTACGTCGAGAAGGACGCGGCACTTGCCAGACGGTTTTCGCCGGTGATGGTCAACGAGCCAACGGTGCAAGACACTGTGTCCATTCTCAGAGGCTTAAAGGAAAAGTACGAGGTGCACCACGGTGTGAGAATCACCGACGGCGCCCTTGTGACCGCTGCCATGTACTCGAACCGGTACATCACCGACCGGTTTTTGCCCGACAAGGCCATCGACTTGGTGGACGAAGCGTGTTCGACGCTTAGACTCCAGCACGAGTCCAAGCCCGACGCCATTGCCCAGCTCGACCGCCAGATCATGACCATCCAGATCGAGTTGGAGTCGTTGCGCAAGGAAGAGGACAGTTTGTCGGTGGACAGAACCAAAAAGCTCGAAGAAGAGTTGAAGCTCAAGCAGGAAGAGCTCAAGGAGATCACTGACCAGTGGGAGGCCGAAAGGAAGATCATTGACGACATCAAGAACGCCAAGACCGAGTTGGAACAGGCCCGTTTCGACTTGGAACAGAACCAAAGAGAGGGCAATTACGGCAAAGCGTCGGAATTGCAATACGCTACCATCCCCCAACTTGAAAGCCAGTTGAAAGAACTTACCGAGAGAGAAGACGTCTCGCAAAAGAACCTACTCCACGACTCAGTCACCTCCGACGACATTGCCAACGTCATCTCCAAAATGACCGGCATTCCTGTCAGTAACCTCATGAAGGGCGAGAAGGACAAGTTATTGGACATGGAGTTCATTCTCAAGCAGAAAGTCGTGGGCCAGGACCCAGCCATTCATGCCATTGCCGACGCCGTCAGACTTCACAGAGCTGGTTTGACCACCGAGACCAGACCCATCGCCTCGTTCATGTTTTTGGGTCCCACTGGTACCGGTAAAACTGAGCTCACCAAGACATTAGCGGAATTTTTGTTCAACGACAGAAACTCCGTGGTCCGCTTCGACATGTCGGAGTTCCAGGAGAAGCACACCGTGTCGAGATTGATCGGATCTCCTCCCGGTTACGTTGGTTACGACGAAAGCGGTGAATTGACCGAAGCCGTCAGAAGAAAACCTTACTCCGTGGTGTTGTTCGATGAGTTCGAAAAGGCCCACAAGGACGTGTCCAAGTTGTTGTTGCAGGTGTTGGACGAAGGCACCTTGACCGACTCCCATGGCAAGCATGTGGATTTCCGCAACACCATTATTGTCATGACGTCCAACATCGGACAAGAGGTTCTTCTTGCCGACAAGAAGACTTCAGACGACGGCTCGATTGATCCCGAGACCCAGAACCAGGTCCGCGAGTTGTTGACGCACTTCTACCCTCCCGAGTTCCTCAATCGTCTTGACGATGTTCTTGTGTTTAACAGATTGTCCAAAACTTCCTTGAGAAACATCTTGGATATTCGTCTCAGAGAAATCTCTGACAGACTCACGTCCAAGAGAATTGTTCTCGCCTTAACTGACGATGCCAAGGACACTTTGACTGATCTCGGCTACGATCCTTCTTACGGTGCTAGACCTTTGAACAGAGTGCTTCAAAAGAAAATCTTGAACCCACTCGCCATGTTGATGATTAAGGGCCAAATCAAAGAAGGAGAAGTGGTGCAGATCGTGGCCCACGACAAGGACATCGTAGTGCAACCCAACCACGAAGAAGACCCTTCTTCCAAAGAAGCCAAATGATGATGAATTGTATATAATTGTAAATACTGTAAATAACGAAACATAACTTTTATCCATTCTACTATAAAACTCTTCCTTTAGGAGCGCTGTCTGCAATACGCTGCTGGCTAGAATCTACTCTTTTCAACGACTTGCCTCCGGTGATTTGTCCCAACAACGCAGTGATGTCTGGGGCGCCAGATGGCGCGGCAGGAGCAGCGCTGTCCAATGAGGGTGGTGGTGGAGGGCCGGGCGGAGGTGGTGGACCTCCAAACAATGCTGGCGGAGGAGGTGGTGGAGGAGCTCCGCCTGGTGCTGGTGGAGCACCAAAAGGAATTGGTGGTGCTACCGGAATGGGCGGAGCTTGGGTGGGCAATGGTGGAGCTGGCGGCACCGTGTTTGGCACGTTGGGGGTCTCCGGCTCCTTTTGCATTGGTGGAGTGGTAAAGTCGAACTCCGAGCTATCGCTGTCGGTGAAAAGCGGCGAGTCTGGAGGTGCTTGTTCCGGGACCGGAGGCGCCTCAACAGGCACCTGCGAAATTGGTGGAGCCTCAGGCACTGGGGCCTGGGGGATTGGTGGTGCTTGAGGAACCGGTGGGACCTGAGCTGGTGCTTGTGGCACTGGTGGGACCAGAACCGGAGCCTCTGGGGCAGGAGGAGCAACTTCTACTGCCTTACGTTCCTCAACAGGGGTCTGTGGAACTGGTGGCGTGGCCACGGCAGCAGGCTTGGTCTCCTGAGCAGGTTGGCTCAAGTTGGAGTCTGATCTTTGGGGTGGTTGTGACATTCCACCAAAGAGCAAACTAGCCAAGTGAGCGGCACCAGCACGGTTGGCCTCGTCGTCATCGGAGTCAACTTGCACCTCGTCATCGCTCCAGCCGTCACCGCCACTCAAACCTCTTTGTGAAGCTCTCTGGGCCTCGGCCTTCTTGGGGTCTACAGGAGTTCCCGTGGCCTGAGGCTTGAAGAATGGGTTGGTGTTCAGAGCACCAGGAGACGAAACTGCAGGAGAAGCAGCAGCACCGTTTTGGATCTTGGCAAACGGATTGTTGTCATGAGAAGGCGCTTGGGGCTGAACTGGGGCCTGTTGAGCCACAGGAGCAGCTGGAGTTTCGGTTTGTGGAGTCGAGGTCGACAGAACCGATTTGCTGGCAGCAGCTCCACCAGGACCGTAAGTGGGGGCCACGGGCGCTGGCGCATCGTCGTCGCTGGACCAGCCGTCTGTCTCCTTCTTCTTCATTTCCTCCATTTCTCTCTTCAACTTGGCCAACTTGGCTTCCTTTTCTTGTTTTCTTTTGGCCCTTCTCTCCTTGTCCTTGGCCTCCATCTCCTCCTTTTGCTTCATCAACGCCTTGTACTCCGCATCATCGTCATCGTCCTCATCTTCTGGCTGAGACTGGGCTTTGGGGGCCTCAACTTTCTGCGGAGCTTCTGGCATTGGAGCAGCTTTAGCAACAGGCTTAGCAACAGGAGCCTTTGGCTCAGGAGCCTTTGGCTCAGGCTGGGGCTCGGCCTCGGTCTTGCGTCTGGTGATGCCCAACTTGGCCAATCTCTCGTTCATTCTCTTTTCAGCTTGAGCCTTAATGTAGGCCGACCGCTCTTCCGCAGATCTGTAGCTTGCAGAAGGGCTGGCACTGGCACTTGGCCGGGAAGAGACATCAGAGCTTGCGGCGGGTTGTGCAGGCTTGGCTGCTTGAGCGGCCTTCTGGGGCTTCATGGCTTGCGACGTAGACGCCAACTCTTTGATGAACGTCAACACGGCCGCACTAACGCCTTCACCCTTCTCCCACTTGGAGGCGCCGATTTCCTCCTGGTTGGTCACCTGCAAACTGCTAACACAACCGTCTTCCAAATCCTTGATCGAGGTCTCGATATCTTTGATCATGGTGGAATGCTCGAGCTTCTCCTTGTTGGTCGACTCGATGGTCTGGTTGAGCTGCTGGTCAACTTGGCCGTTGCCGCTGCCAGTCGACTTACCGGTCAATGCGGCCATTCTCTGGCTCAAGAGCTGCTTGGACTTGAACTTTCTTCTATCGGCGTCAGTGACTTCGCCATTAGGCCCAGTGCCTACAATGCTGGCCTCGCTGTTCGAAGGGTCCCACGAAGGGTTTTCCTTCTTGAGCTTGGCCTTGGTCAACTCGATCTTGCTGCTGGCAATCTTGTTGTTGACGTCATTGAGCTTAGAGATCAACGTAGGCACAACGTCCCGGGTGAGATGGTCCAATTTGGAAAGCAAGGTTTTCTTCTCCTCAAGAGAAGCGTTGCCGGTGCCAAAATCGTCGAGTCTGTCTTGTACACCCTTGATCTTGCGCTTAAGGGACTCAATTTCGGCCGAGCCACTGGCAGCGGCTTGTTTACTCGCATGAGATTTGTCTTGGTCCTCGGCATCCATGGCATCCAAGAGAATCTTCTTCTCTCTGATCAACTTCTTCAACTCGTCGATGCTCAAATCCGTATCCTTGGAGCTTCTGACACTGCTGTGGTTCTCCTGCTGGTCCACACTTTTAGCTCTGTGACGGGCATTCGACACATACCCGACATTGCTGTCGTCGTTCTTGTATCTGCTGCCATCGGTCTTGCCCAACGTCGAGGTGCTCGACCGCGACAATGGCTTTCCACCCTTGATCGACTGTTTCAACGAATCAAACGAGTCTTGGATGTACTTGCTGGAGGGAGGCACCAACTCCGGAGGTAATCTCAAGGGGATATCGTAGCCGTTCAATCTTCTGTACACCAAATGCATGGCAACGGCAAACTCGTCCTTATTGAGCTTGCCTCTGTTGCTGCCGTCGGCCAAAGTCCAAATCGACTCCAAGTCGGGTCTGGCCAACCCAGACTTGCCGAAAATGCCAATAGCGACTTCGCCATCAATGTACCCTCTGCGGCCCGAGTCCCAGGCGTTGAAAAGGCCATCGTAAATGGACTTCTCCTGCTTGGTGATGGCCCAGGTGACGTTTTGTTTCAACGAGCCTCCCATCTGGTTCTGGAGGTTGTTGGAAGGCATCTGCGAATTGGGCAAGAAGTGCTGCTCCATGGCGTTCAAGCCAGGAATACCGCCGGTGGGCATCGATACGAAGCCCCATTGGCCAGGTTTGCCGGTCGGCTGCGCCTGAAGCATCCCGGTGGCCTGCGATTGAAGAGGCTGGTACCCGGTGCCTTGGGACTGAAGCGGCTGCTGGAACCCAGTGGATTGCGGCTGGAACGAGCCCTGCGACTGCGGTGGCTGGTACCCAGTTCCCTGCGCTTGAAGCGAGTTCTGGGGCTGGTAGCCCGTCCCTTGCGCCTGAAGCGGTTGCAGGAACCCAGTGGTTTGTGCTTGCAAGGGGCCAGTTCTCTGGGCCGAAAGCTGAGGCTGCTGGAACCCGGTTTGGCCGAATCCCGTGGCCTGCTGGTTCAAGGGCCCGGTTTTCTGCGCCGGAATCAAGCCTGCCGTCTGCTGTGGCTGCAAGGGGATGAGCGTGCCGCCACCCGTGCGCTGAGACGTCAACGGGTTGGCTCCGAACGACGGTTGCGGACTTGAAAACGAGTTTTGAGGCAATCCGCCGGTTCTTTGGGCCTGCAAACCGCCGAATCCGGTCTGTTGCGGCTGGAACGAGGTATGCGGCGCCGAAAACCACTCGCTCTGCTGCTCGGGCTGGGACCCAAACGAGGCAAACGGAGTGTTTTTCAAGATCTTATTGGGGTCTTCAGGCACAGAGAAATTGATGGCGTCTACGAAACTCTTGACCTCGTTGCTCCATTTCTCCGGCAAGACGCCGGGGAGTGGCTCGCCCTTGAGCGACAAGTTGCACATGTGCAAGGCAAGAGCAAATTCCGGGAACAAAAGCGACCCGGTCTTGTTGGTGTCAGCCAACCCCCAGATCTCCGCCAAAGTCACTGGCTGCAACCCCGAGCGCAAGAGAATGTCCCTGGCGGAGTCGCCGCTGATGGCCTGCTCGCCTGGCGGTAACGCTGTCCGGAAGAGATCCTCGAATTTCTGCTGATCCGCGGCCGTGATGAACGAGAGACGGA
Source organism: Keqinozyma sinolaborantium (assembly GCA_039762375.1). Taxonomy (NCBI): domain Eukaryota; kingdom Fungi; phylum Ascomycota; class Pichiomycetes; order Serinales; family Debaryomycetaceae; genus Keqinozyma; species Keqinozyma sinolaborantium. Next base: position 113,893 of record JAQRFW010000027.1, on the reverse strand, counting down.
TGCTGGGGATCTTGAGGGTGGTGTTCTGCGCCATGGTGCTGGCGGCGGCGCTGAATCCGGTCTTTTGCGGGGCAAATCCCGTCGCTTGCGGCTGGAAGCCTGTGGGCTGCGATTGAAAGCCGGTGGCTTGGGCTGCGAGGCCCTGGTTTGGAGGCCCGCCGGCCGCGTACTGGGGGGCTGCGCCCGTGAAGTTGCCGCTGGGCTGCTGCGGCGGCTGTCCGTAGTAGGGCTGGTTTTGGCCCATTGGGGCCTGGCCGGCGCCCTGAGGCCCCGGAAAAAAACCCGTGGCCTGCGTCTGGAGCTGCGGCTGCTGCCCCTGGAACCCGCCGTAGTTGGGGTTCTGGTTGGAGTAGTACTGCTGCTGCTGGTACGGGTTGTACATACTTTAAGGATGAGTGAGCGAGGCGCGAAATGTCGACGACCGGTGGCCCCGGCCGATTTGGGGCGGTGGTGAAGTTGGAGAGTGGTGAGTGGGCGTACAGGATACTGGGGGGCAATTGGCCTACTGGGCGTTTTTTTGGGCTGTAGGTCCGTTTTTTGGCGGAGTTAATTGGATACTGGTGTAGATATGGACCGTAGTTTGACAGCGATGTGGAGACAGTAGAGGACTACGGCTGTGCAGTCGGTAATGGTGCACTTCATGTACCTTGGTCTATATACCTTGTATTTTGGTGCTTTTGGGCGGTATTGGACGGTATTGGACTGTATTGGTCCATGAATTGGTCCATGAATTGGACTGCACTGGACTATGTATTGGTATATTGGTACTATATTGATAAGGCGTCTGCATGGTGACAGGTCCTACATCCAGGGTGCACGGCAAACAACTATATATCCAAGTCTCGGAGGATCTCGTCCCAGAACCCAATCTCGAGCTTGGTCACATCGTTGAACATATCTACAAGAACCTCCAACCTGGCCTTAGTGATGGGCGTACTGCCCACGAGATCCTGGAGCTCGTTCTTACCGAGGTTGTACGACTCAGAGTACCACTCGCTGTCGTAGTCGTCCAACCACAATTTGTAGGTCTGGGAATGGCTGTCATCGATTTTCTCGTAGCCCTTCTTCCTCACGTCGTTCCCATACTTGGCTGCCTCATGGTACCCAAACAAGCACGGCGCCAAGGCCACCTTGATCCCCAAGTAATCTTCATTTTTGCCTTTGTTCAACAAGTAGTTACAATAGTCCAAGCACGCTTGACGAGGCTGGAGGTCGAGATCCAAGTCAATATCTCTCTCGTACACGATATCGTACTCTTTGCTCAACTTCTGCTTGTGTTTTTCGATCTCCTCCACCACCTTGCCAATAATCAAGGCCTCCGAATGGGTTTTATGGTACGTTGGGGCCGTCGCCGCAGCAATGCCATGGATCTGGGCATAGTTGATCAAGTAGTAATAGTCTTGCTTTAAGAAGTAGAGGAACCGATCGAACGGGAGTTTATTCTGGGCCAACAATTCCACAAACCGATGGTGGGTATATGTATACCAGTTGTCTTTGATTTTGGGGTGGTTGACAAAGAAGTCCAATACACTGGCATGGTCCTTGATTAGCTGCGCAGAGATGTCGGAGTCTTCGCTGTCTATGATTTCCTCTGCCTCCTTCTTGGGCTCCACATAGTGGTTAATGGGGCCATCACCTTTACCCATCTTGTGTTTCATCTCAACAAGGCCTCTGTGAATGTAGTCGATTCCAAGAGCAATGGCGTCTTGAATGGTCTTGCCTTTGGCCAAGTTGGCTGCAATAGACGACGCAAGGCTGCATCCTGTTCCATGAGTGTTTTCCGATTTAATACATTCGGACTTGAACACCGTGAACTGACTTGTCTCGTTTTCGTACAAGACGTCAATGATAATCTGGTCCTTGGGATCATCACCCTCTTTGAAAGGAGCATTCGTGGACAGGTTCCAGGGAATATGTCCTCCTTTAACCAATAAATTGGCACAACCTAAAGCTTTGGCCAATTGCTCAATGAACTTGACGTACGAGCTCAAGTCACCAACAACACCAGTATTCAAGCCCACAATGTCTGCAAGAGATCTAGCCTCAAGGTAGTTTGGCGTCACAAGGTAAGATTGGGCCAAAACAGCCTCCACACAGAGTTTCATGCCCTCGTCATCAAATAATTGGGACCCAGAAGTACTTATCATGACAGGATCCACCACGAGCTTGACTTTGTGGTCGTTGAACTTGGATATGTTCTCTGCGAGAACCGTCACGGCGTCTTTGGTTAACATTCCGGTCTTGACAGCCTTCAAGTGAGGCAAGAAGTCCGACAAGTTCAGATCCATAGCATCTCGGAGGAAACCAATGGGCACTGGATGAATGCTATTGACTCCTAGCGTGTTCTGGGCCGTCAATGCCGTCATACAGGTCAAGCCATACACCTTATGAGCGGTGAAAGTCTTGAGATCGGCTTCAATTCCTGCACCGCCCGAGCTATCGGATCCAGCGACCGTTAAAACGGCCGGGATAGGGGTTTCGTCCCACTGGGACACAACGTTCTTGAGCTGGATGTGGTTCATGAGTCGACAACTGAAGAAAAAGCTCAGCAATTAAGGATTTCCTGTTAAACGCATGCATTTTTTCAAGTCTATATATTTTATCTATTATCTCGTATGCGCTTACACGGCTCACTTCAACTTGGAGTAGTAGTCGACCAAGTCCAACTCGCTCTTGAGCGTTTCTTCTCTATACTGGACTCTGATGTCGGGCACATTGGTCTTCTCAATGTTGTTGCCCTCGACGCCGCCAGCCAAGTACTTCTTGCCCAACCAGTGCTTTTTGATCTGGGACTCCCATCCCGACTGGAGCACAGAGTTGCGGGCCAACTCACACATGTCCACCGACGACAACTTGTAGATCTGCGCCGCGACAGAGTACTCCTCGATCAACGGCTCCTTGGTGTAGGAGAACTGGAGCGGGTCGTCGGTCGACAACGATACGTTCAAGCCTTTTCTGAAGAAACTGTAGAAGGGATTCTTGTCGTAGGTCAAGAACAAGGCGTTGTTGGAGAGCGGCGACATGGCGAGCCCGATCTGGTCCAAGAAATACAAGTACTGGATGAAGGGGATTTTTCTGAGCAAGATTCCATGGCTGATGGAATGAGACGTCAAGAACGCACTAATCAAATGCTCCGGGTCACCCGCCTCACCGCTATGGGGTCTCAACAAGAAAGTGTTGTAGCCCAACTTCGATCTCAAGTGGTTCAAAGACGAGATGTTGGAAAAGAGATAGTACAAGTAGTAAGAGTAGGGTGGGTTGTGTTTGCCATCCCACTGCGAAGCCGGCTGGTACTTTCTCTGGGTGCTTTCTTGCTTGGACTCGTCGTCCACCGAGTCGAAACCCACGACTCTCTGCAAGAAAATGTGGAGCTTGGGGTTCAGCTTGGGGTCGATCGACACCTTGAACAACGGCTCAAACAAGTTCTTCAAGATTTGCTGGAAGTTTTCAACGTTACCGTTCTTCTTGTACAAGTCATACAACCGGGGAACCTGGATCAACCACCGGACATTGTGACTGAAGAGTTTGTTGTCGACAATCCAGGAGGCCAACTTGTCCCATTCGTCGATAGATCTACCGTAGATAGAGATCCGGAGCTCGGTCATCTGGTACTTGGAGCCCTCGAGATCCTCGAACACCTGTTTGGTGATTTCGGCCAAATACCGGCCCTCGATGAAGTTGTCGGTCTTCAAGAAGATCTCTCTCAACCGAGACTCGCCGATAGGGTTGTACTTCAAGTTGAACTTGTCGAACCGGTGGAACGAGTCGGTGTGGGCGTGCATGTCCAAGGTGTCGATAGATAAATCGTAGCCAGTAAGATTCAACGACTCAAACACCTGCGCCAACGTCAAGACCTTGCCGTCTCTGAAGATGACCTTCTCGTCCGGTACCGTCTTCAACTTGTACTTGATGAACCGGAGCAAGTGTTTCTGGTTCATGCAGGCCGAGTGGTGGATGTGGGTGTCGACCTTACGAACGTTATAGAAGTCTCTATGGGGGTTGCGTTTCGAGTGCTTGGCCTCCTCGAACTCGTTCAAGAGGTAGTACAAGTTCCACTTGGCCTCCAAGTACTGGAGCCGCTTGAACGAGAACGACTTGGTGGGCCCGTCACTAGAAATCCGCATGATCTGGTGGAGGTCGCCGTAGTACTCCGAGAGCAGCGGCAACTCGATCACCTTTTCGCCCGACACCTTGTCGTAGACCTCGTACACATCCTCGTCGTTCGTTTTGAACTCGTAGGAGGTGGTTGCCTCGGGAATCTCGCATTGGGCCATGTCAAACTGCTCTTCCGGCTCATGCTGCTGCGAGGGAAGCTGGTTGTAGCGGTTCTTCGACTTGTACGTCGGGTTGGGCGGCGGCGGGTACACCGTCCATGGGTCCTTGTTCTTGGGGTTGTCCATCTCGCTCGACTGCAACGAGATGCTCATGTACTTGTGGCGGGTCTCAAGACACGTCTTGACGTTGCAGAAGAGTTCGATGAGCTCGCTGCTGGGGTACTCCTCGGGCAATGCGTTGGCGTTGGCGCCAGCGGCTTTCTGGAGGCCGTTGTGCGACGCTGCCGAGGGCGGTGGGTGGTACTGGAGCTCCTGCGGCTGGTGGTGGTACGGGAGGTCGATGATGCTCTGGCGGCGCTTGAGCTGGGTGGGGCTCTTGGCGGCGTCGCTCAGTGGGTGCAAGGCCTCGAACGCATTGACTTTCAAGTGGTGGTCCTTGATGAAGCGGTCCTCGGTGGTGGAGAAGTGCGTCAGGTTGAACGACTTGGAGAGCGTCTCAATGCCCTCGTCGTCGGAGTCGTAGAGCGCCTCGCTGGCGTCGGGCTCGGTGTGTTCTGGCTTCATGGCGATGCGATGCGATGAAATTTCAGATAAGGTTTGAGTCGTTAATTTGATCGGAGTACCCCCGTGCAGCTGGCCTGAGTGGCTACACAAGTAAATCAATACTGTACATTAATAAAGAAGGTATCCTACACGAACATTATAAGCATAGATAAAAGGGCGCCGAAAGTACCGGTGGCTTTGGCTGCGAAGTCGGAGCTGGTGACAGAAACCGAGATGGTCTGGTGGCCAGTGGATGTAGATGCGGTTTTGGTATGAGAGGAGGAAGAGGTCTTCACGTGAGTGGTGGCCACCACGGAGCTGCTCTTGGCCTCGGCTTCAGCCTTGCCCTGCAAGTCAGTCAAGCGTAAGAGCTCTTGGACATCTTCTCTCTTTAATAATTCTTCATCGTCTAACAATTCTCTAGCGGTGAGAGTACCGTTGCCCAAGAGGCCAACGACGTTCTTCACGACGGCACTCAAGAGGTTGGGGTCGGCGAGGGCCTTCTCGACAGTGTTGCCAATCAATCCCGAGTTCCAGATGGAGTCGAGCAATGGCTTGTAGTGGGAGAAGTCACCGCCCTTGGTGAGCGATCCAAGGTTGTGCAAGAGACCGACGATCAAAGACACAGCAGAGTCCTGGAACTCGTCGCTGGTGAGCAATCTGTGGACCAAGTCTGGAATCAATCCAGCTCTGGAAATAGATCCCATGATAGTAGTCAACAAGTCGTCGATGTTGTCTCTCTTCAATAATTCTTGGAGCTCAGCTTCAGCATCCAAGTTTCTCTTGATCATGGCTTGCATGCGCTCGTCGGAAGCAATGCCCTTTTTGACCAAGTCCCTCTTGTATTGCTCGTTGAATTCTTCCCAGATTTCGTCTCTAGTAAACAAGCTAGTAACGTCACTGAAAAGGTCACTAAGGTTAAGCTGACCGCTCTTGAGCAACTTCTGGACAATCTCCAACACCGAGGAGTAGGTGGCAGGGTCTTCCAAGAGACCAGCAACAGTGGAGTAAGCCAAACCGGAACGATCTAAAGCAACGAAAAATCCGGTAGAGTTAAGGCCTCCAACAAAACTGAGAAGGGAGGGGGTCAAGGACTCAATGATCTCCAAAGTGAAGTTGTTACCGAGAATCCAGATAATAGCATTGGGTAAAAGTCCAGTGTTCTTCAATCCAACCAAAAGGTCGTCGACAATTTGCACATTGTTGTTAGACACCAATAAATCGTTAACCCAACCAGCAATTGATTCAACGTTAATTGAACCCAAGATGCTGGAGATGTTGAAGGAGTCCAAGATATCGGAAACAATACCTCTGGCCATCAAGTCGGTTTCGGCTCTGGCCATAAGGTCAAATTTTAATAAAGGTAAATCAGCAACCTCATCTCTTTTCACAGCCATGTCATCTTCAAGGTATGGAACTGCACGACATGAAATTAAAGTAACGAACGACAAAGTTGTTATGAACAAGGATGAGACCTTCATAGCGAGAGTGTTTCCAACATTTTTCAGAGGGGACTTCACGGTTAAATACTTTGACTTTCTCCAATACCAATTTGTTTGATTCTTTACCCAAATAGTTTTGCGTATAATTACAATTCCGAATCAGGCAAGTCAATTCTGTTCTGTTTACCCAAATAGGGAATTTCTCATCCACAAAACCTTTTTTGATAATGCTCTTAACTAGATGCGGAAATTCGAGACACCTTGGATATAGTCGAGGTTCAGTTGTTATGGTATGTTTATTGCCGAAAATTAGAGCATGTCTCGTTTGTATTTAGGTTACGGGTTTATAAAGGCGTTAAACCGGTTTGGACCCGTTCTAGAGCAATTCATCTATTAGCATATGCTTAATGGGTGCAAATTACACCGGTAAAATTCAATTGTCCGTTATTGCATCAGCTGCAAAATTGTGGGACTTTTAAGGTAAAATGGGTACCGGAAGACGGAACCGGAATTCTGTCCCGACGTTGTGGACCCGGTAATCCTGTACCACTTCCATAAGATCAACAGTGGGCAACATCGCCAAGTCTTCGTCGTTAGTTTGGGGTTCGTCCGGGCCAGCCTTGTCAAATTTCATGAGATTGAACTTGAACACCACAAAATACTTCAAGTCCATGAATTTTGAGCTCTGAAACTGCTGACTGAGGTGTCTGGGAATGTTTATGTATCCGTTAATCACCGACGGCAGCTGATCGTCATTGGCCTTTTGCGAATTGAGCAACGTGGTGGCCAATGCATTGAACTTGATGTTGGGCGACACCTTGTAGATGTTGGGGTAGTGCAGTTTATTGTTGATTTCTTTGGGAACGTGGAAAATCTCGTGGGCCTCGAGATGCGCCACAACCCCCACAATTCTGTTGGGGGCCTGGTCGTTGTCGCGGGTGTTGAGGTGGATGGTGAACGAGAGGTTCTCGCCGAGGTGGTAGTACGGCTTGGAGAGCTCGAGCAAGCACAATTGGGTCTTGTTGACGAGAATCGAAAACTGGTTCTTCATGTGCGCTGGGAGCTGCGGTACAAGACCGTGCTGGATCTCGTCATGGTCGTATAGTATATGGGCGCTCTTCTTGCGCTCGTGTGTCGACACCTTGGGCATGTTGTACAAGTCGCTTCGGATCAAGGTGTCCAAATCCTGGAGAAACGTCTCTTTGGAGCCCTCGTCGACCACCGGCTTTGCCTTGCGAGCCAACTCGCCCTCGTCCACCAGCAACGCCTTCCAGCTCTTGTCGACGACCACCTTCTGCAAGTAGTCGTGCTGGAGCCACCGGTCGTCCAGGCCCACTCGCTCACCGCGGTGGTGCAATGGGAAGTAGACGTTGACCGGCACGGGCCCCGACCGGGCCATTTTCTGGAACCCTACGACTACAAAGTACTTGATGGACACCGCACCCTGGTCCGCCTTGACTCCTGTCAGCCGGGTGTTGTAGCTGGGCGGGAGGCCCTTGAGTTTGGGAAATTTGAGGTGGAAGGTTTTTTGGTCGCCCTCCGCAACCTCGAGGTCCGTGAAAAGCAACGTCTGGCTCGTGGTGTAGAACGGGAGCACGTTGTCGACCACGTCCTTGAGCGGGAGCGTGTGGGTGTCGTCGGCGGGCATTTTGTAGGTGTCGAAATTGTACAAGAGGTCCTGTACAAAGTAGCGTCTATGGGCATCCACCACCAACCCCAGGTCCTTGTCGACGGTGAGGTCGTTGATGCCGCCGAGCTTGTTGCCGACCAAGAGCCGGGCCGCCGAGTTCTCCTCGATGAACGGCACGTGCTCCAACACCTCGTCCATGTCGTCGTCGTCGTCGCGGTTGGCGTAGGCGCCGGCGTAGGCGGCGTTGCCCCACCACGAGGCGTTGGGCGGCCGCGAGTCCAGCGTGAGACTCGGCACCGCTAGCGGAAACCGGTAGTTGGTCACCACGCACCCGACCACCTGCACGTAGCCCACGGTGAAGTGGGCGGAGTCGTCGTTGACGGGCGGCGTCTGAGTCCCGCTCCAGAGCCCCGAAAGCCATCCTGCGGGCTCGGTGCGGCCGTTTTCGCCCGCCACCGGCGCAGCGGCGCCCCCGCGGTGGACGAAGGTCACGTCGGCGTACACCTGGTCGTCGGAGGTGTCGTCGAGTGCCAATTGCACCGCCACCAGCGCACTGATGTGTTTACAGTACACCATATTCGCACGGTGAAAACTACTGCGAATCTAGGTAGGTATATTACTATAAGAGGTCATAACGGCGGGCATGGCTCATTTCTGCTCCACTTTCTGGGCACTGGGCGCCTGGATGCCCTCGTGCTGGATGTGTTCGAGGTCGGGAGCGCCGTTTTTGCCCACGATCTGGTGGAAATCAAGAATCTCGCTGTACATCATTACTCTCCAAGTGTCGACCGGCAAGTCTGCGTCGTTGAAGCTCCAGTCGAACTTCTGCTCGCACCCGGGCTCGTCGGTGGCGTCGTGGTACGGTTCCATGTACGGGTGCGACAACGCCTTCTCGGCGCTTATTCTGGTCTTGGGGTCGAAGATCAACATCTTGCCGAGCAAGTCGATGGCGTCGGGCTCCACGTGGTTGCAGTGGGCGAACCGCTCGCTGAACGGGATCGGGTCTCTGTGCGGTAACGATTGCACGAATCTCAAGGTATTTTCCGAGCAGATCGTGTCGATAACGTCGGGTGGAGGCGATCCAAGCAACTCGGTGATGATGGAGAACTGGTGCACGTGGTCCTTGCCGGGGAAGAGCGGCTTGCCCTCGATCATCTCGGCGAGAATGCATCCCACAGACCATAAATCCACCTCGGTGTCGTATTTCTGCCAGGTCAACATGATCTCTGGCGCTCTGTAGTATCTGGTGCTGACGTAGCCCGTCATCTGCGGGTCCTGGATCCGCGCAAGCCCGAAGTCGCAGATCTTCAAGTCACAGTTCTCGTTGATGAGAATATTGGAGGGCTTCAAGTCCCGGTGGATCACCCCAGCCGAGTGAACGTATTTTAATCCTCTCAAGATCTGGTACGTGAAGTACTGGATGAACTGCTTCTCCAACGGTCTGCTGGTCAACAACCGGTGCAAGTCTGTTCCCTGTAACTCGGTGACAAAGTAAATGTCCTCCAATGGCGATAAGAAAATATCGTCCAAGGTGATTAAATTCTCGTGCTTCAAATGCTTCAACAACTTCAACTCCCGGTACGTTCTCTTGGCCAACACTGGCGTCAAGAACGGCTTGCTGATCTTTTTCACCGCCACATTCTGTCCGGTCAATTTATCGATGGCCGAGCAAACCAACCCGAAGGCCCCCATACCCACCGGGTTTAAATCGGTGTACCGATTGGTGATTTCAAACACTGTCCCGAAAATCTGGGTTCTGGTGAATTCGCCGTCAGTACTCATGTTTTGATGTGTCGACGTAGAAGCAAATGTAACAACAATTGGGTTTATAAATCTACTCGCTGGACGAACCCTGTGGGGCACGACCGCAATCTACAGACGTCGGGATCTGATGATGTCACCGGCGGACGATGGCGAGACCGGCTACAAGACGCTGCTGGCGTGCTGGTCCGCGCTACGGGCAGGCTCTACGAGTAGGTGTCGGCGGCGGTGGTGGATTTTTATCCGGGCCATCAGTCTCCCAAACCTTATTAGCAAAACTCGGTCTAGTGGGGTGTAGGAGCTCATACTACTGTTTACAATTGCTATTTATAACTAAGATGCTCATATACACCGGTTTGACCCTAAATCCGGGCACCGCTGCTACAATAGGTTTGGCTGCAAAATTATGTTCGTTAGGTATATGCTTATCTGAGGTTCATCATTTTCTTGACTCGTCTTTCATCGTCAAGACTGCTCTCGCTCTCCTGCTCCGCCTTCTTGCGGGACATGTCGAAAAGGCTCCAGAACTTGAGGTTCTCGTCGCCTGCTACCGTGGCCAACGTCATGGCATCGGGACTGAGACACCCATTTAAGATTCTCGAGTCATGGGCCTGGTTGATCTCACCTGTCTTCTGTAGAGTCTGGTAGTTGAACAACGAGATGCTGTTCTTGGGGAACCCGTGGGTGGCCACAAGTTCAAGGCCTGTTCCGGAAGAGTAGCCCCAGTTGAGCGACGAAATCTGCGATTCAGTCTCGATCGTGTTGGTTCTGCTGCCCGTAGAGGTGTTCCAGAAGTGGATCGTCTTGTCAGACGACCCGCCGCCCGTAGCAAGGACGTTGTTCTGGTAGGGGCACCACAGAAGCGCTTTGACGGCGGCTTTATGGTTGGTTTTGGTGAAGAGCGGCTGGCTGTTGACCACCGACTGCCGCACGTCCCAGATGCACACGAGGTTATCATTGCCTCCGGTGGCGAACTGCTGGCCGTCCTGCTTGTACTCGATGCCACAAATCTCTGCCTTGTGGACGTTTTCGAATTTGGCAGTGAAATTAGAGGGAATCCGGACGTCGGTGTGATACAAGTTGCCCATGCGAGAGCCGCTGGTCAAGATATGCAGGTTCCAGCACTGCGAGGCGATCCGTGTCATGTGGTTGTCGCAATTGAGGGTGCGGAGCTTGGTGTTGCTCTCGATGTCCCAGATCTCAATGAGCCCGTCATCCTTGCCGATAGAGATGTAGGAGCCGTCCTCGGACCACCGTAAGGACGAGACGGTCGCGCGGTTGGGGAGCTCGCAGAGGAGCCCCACGGAGCCCGTCAGGGCGTTCCACACATACGCTGCGTCTTCAAGTCCGATGGCCAACAAGTTGTTGGAGGACCACGAAAGCAAGTTCAAGTAGAAATCGTCGACCAAGCCCGGGGCGTCCAAGACCCGCTCGGGGGCCGTGGGTACTTTCTTGGACCGCTCGAACGCAATGGACGGCTTGAGCCTGCCGAGGCTTAAACTAACCGGTTTCTTTCTCTCCGGCGGGAGCGGCTGGAACTGGAGGATCCGCGAGTGCATCTCGAGGCCGCACGCCTCGGCTACATGGTGCTGGTATATTTTAGAGGTCTGGGCCCGAATGTGGGAATTGGGCGATGCATTGGGTCTGGGAACAGCATTGCTAACGTTCAATTTGCCAGTAGTGGAATTATGTCGGGACGGAATGAACCGGTCGGTGGACTTGTTGGCGTTGGCGTTGGCGGCGCTGTCGTTGAACGAGTTGGTACGCCGCAACGATAATTTAGACGGCAGAATGGGTTTCTGGATCGGAATCGAAGACTTGGATCTCAAATTAGCAATGGGCTTCTTCAACATGGGCCGCTTGATGTCGTCCTTCCGAATGTTGAGGTAGATGGTTTTGTTCAGTACATTGGGACTCATGCTCTTCAAATGAAACCGCTTGGAGCCGTCCTTATTGGAGGGAGAATGCACTCGTTTTTTGTCATTCTTGGTGGAATTATGGGTGGGCGACTCAAAGAATGAAGTGGACATGCCGCAAAAATTCCGTTCAAGGGAGCGTCTGGATGAAAAGTGGTTTCGACTGGCAATTTCACCAACGGTTCGGCGATGGACGTTTGCTTAATATTTTACCTAAAACGAAATTACTGATTTTGGGTGTTTACAAAATTGATGCAAACGGTATAGTAAGTGTGGTTGACACACGCCCTTTTTGATCTTGACAGCAGGTCAATAGGATCGACACTGGTATTGTGATGGCGATCCATTGATACGTTTGGGTTATCTCCTGACTGTAGAGGTGTATTGTAGTTGTACTTTTAGTTAGCTGTTTTTTTGATGACGACGCCGTGCCTCACCCTACGTCATCGCTGTCGACTAGTCAACCACCGCCGTCAACTATCCCGGTGATATACTCCGCTACTCTACATGTAAACAATAACAATGTGCTTTTCTAAACAAACGCATGTACGTTCTTGTACTTGGTGTCTCTCCGGTTGGCGATAGCGATCTTCTTGTCCTGGTTGTCAAACGCAAGGAAAGCATCGTGGAACACGGTTGGGCCAATCAAGTTGATGTCGGTCTCGTGGAGACAGAAAGTACAGGCCTTCAAGTCCTCTTCCCAGAACATAAGCGCTTCGGGCCTAATGTTCACACTAGTAGATTGACCATCGCCGCCAGAGAAGTTCAAGACGAATGGTTCGAAGTGAAGGTCCAGACACTTCTTACCGTCACCGATCTTGACTTGGTGGTTGCTGATACGGGTTCCATTGAGGTGCTTGGTCAAAGCGTCAGAAACATTTTTTTGAAGGTGCAAGGTAGCAGAACCAGTGTCGAAAACGACAGGAATGTCTGCTTCGATCTTGGTTCCGTTGATCACAACCGAGTCGAAGTCGAGAGCAAAGGTTCTTCTCTTGGACCAGTTCAAGAATTTCAAGTCGTTTCCTTCATACTTTTCATGGTCAATACCACCAAAGATGAATCCAAATTGTTTTTCGTTGGGGATTCCCCAAATAGAGTAGGCTTCCTTAGCAATGTGGCCGCTCTCCCATAACTGGTAGACGTAACTTTGATTCTTTTGTGAAATAACCGCCAGCGGACAAATACCAATGATTCCATCAGTAGACTGATTAGCAACACCCAATTCCATTCTAACTGGAGGAAGGTCACCGTTAATTCCCGACTCAAGGGTAACTTCATCATTGACATACCATCCAGGCTTTGGTCCACCACCAACAAATCCAATATGGAATTTGTTGTTGATGTACTCACCGGTGGTTGATTTTTCATAATCGTATCCATTCTCTCCAGAAGAGTGAACAAAAACTAAACCCGAACCAGTGTCAAGATCTTGGTTATACTTTGGGTGTTCAGAACCAACAGAGTACGAGATGTGTGGCTGGTAATGGTTCGTGGCATTCAAAAGAAGCTCGATGTAACCATCGTTATCATCTCTGGATAAATTGTTATCAATAGCAGCGCCAACTGAACTGGACACAAACAAGGCAACCACGGAGGCTGATTTCAAGTTGAAAAGCATTTTGGTGAATCCAAGAACCTGGGGTCTTTTATATTCATTGCAGCCAAATATTAATGTAACAGCAATTGGTGTTTTAGTATAGTTTTAGATTTAAACTTTGATCAGGGTCAACATATTTTTCCACATGGATACATTGACACACATAGACACCTGTCTGTTTGGGTCCGATTTAGCTGCCAAGACTGAATAGAAGCTGGTGCCTCAATTCAAGAGATTTTCCTGGCATAGATCTACCAAGGCTCTCGTCTTATCGATTATCAGTTTTGACCCCTGATTTTAGACTGGAGATGAAACAAATTTCAAAACTGGAACGTAACATTACCCAACTATAATTTGCTTATCGGGAATTTGTCTAGACCAGTCAAATCTTAATTCTACCTTTGCTCGAACATTAGAACAAAGGGATACAGCCGAGCCAAACAAAGGGATCCAATCAGAAGCGGTCTGGTTGTCACATGGTCACTCTCCGCTATGTTAGTAGCACCGGTTTGGCTCGATTTAGACTCCGACATTTTCGAGTCGAAGTTCCTGGGAATGATAACTACAATACAGCTAGTTTAACCGGTTGGAATTTCATGTAACGTCCGATATAAGTCAGTCAGGAGAATTAAGATTATGAACCTACTTTGATTTTACGGTAATTACTGTCTTGAGTAAAGTTTTCCGGGTATATCTCCAGCACGGCCCAGTGGACAAGTAGGATCTGTGCAAACTAATAAACGCAAAGAATCAAGGTTGGCCCTACTGGGTGCAAGAATCATCTACAATTCACTGTAGAACCCACGGTGACACGTTGTCACGGGAATGCCAGGATTAAGTTGAGATTTGCGTTCTTTATTTTGACGTAATCGATGGAGGCTGATGACGACTTTTGCAAAAGTTCGAAGTTTATTCGATTCGATACCCCAAAATCTGTCCCAAATAGGCACAGCTGAAAACCACCAAATCGAATTAATTCACAAAGTATCGACCAAATCGGATTTGTCACCGACTGGATGTGGTTCTTTTCGAGCCATGCAGCCAAATTGTAACAGCAATTGGTGTAGATTATTTAAGCTTTGATTACAAGTTTTTCACCGATCCCATTCCACCATATATCACTTGTACGGCTGGCAACAGCTTGACAGCTAGTGTGCCAAGGCTGAAGGCAGGTGTCATGAATCAGATTTCTGTAAAAATAGAATATCTGCCAAAATATGGGCAAGCCCCTGCTTCTGCCAAGATGCATTCGGAAGAACCTTCAACCTAAATACTTGGAACAGTAAAACTTAATTGGGCATTGTCTGCTGCAGACCGTAGAATCTAGCCCAGCAACGATCGCCCAGTTGTCATGTTGCAGTCAGCGGGAGCAAGCTGGATCAGTCCCGGCATCAGTTCCCTAAAGAACAAACGAAACTTCTGTAGTACTCGGTTCTATTCATTTATTTCTACTTAGCTTCAGACTAGCGGGGCATATGATTATGAACGATTGGGTAGTTAGTTCAAGAACGGCCCGATCTGCTGTTTCGGTCAGATCCAGCATATAATTTAGCCTACAATTCCAGTCCACAATTGCCCCTAGCTACCCCAGCCTACAACCAAAGCTTCTGTGTCCAATTGTATTATTTACGGCGTAAATCGCAAGGCTACCAGGCCACCAAATAGTTCATAACCCAGCCATACAAACCATCGCGAACTCTTGTGACACTATGGGCCAACAACCGAGCACCCCCAAGATCACAGACCAGGACCGCGCGATCTTCCAGTTGAAGCAGCAGCGCGACAAGCTCAAGCAGTACCAGCGCAAGCTCGCGGTGGTGGTGGAGCGGCAGCAGGGCCTCGCAAAACAGGCTTTGGCCAAAAAAGATACCGACCGGGCCAAGTTCTACTTGCGGTCCAAGAAGCAGCAGCAGTCGGTCATCTCCAAGACATACGAGCAGTTGGACAACCTCGAGAAGCTCATCGGCACTATCGAGTTCAAATTAATTGAGAAAGATGTGATTTACGGCCTCGAGCAAGGAAACAAGGTGCTCACCAAATTGAACACGGAGATGAGCGTCGACAAGATCGACCGGGTGCTCGACGACCTCGAGGACGAGCGGCTTAAGGTGGACCAGGTGCTGGACATGCTCGGCAATTCGTTGAGCAACAGCGAGGAGGTCGAGGTCGACGCCGAGTTTGAGGCCCTCCAGCGGGAAGTAGCAGGAACTACTGCGATGCCGGAGGTGCCACACGACACCCCGGTCAAGTTGCCAGACGCGCCCTCCAAGCCCATTGACGAGCCGCAGCCGGAACCCCATAGACCTGAGCGTAGCGCTCAGCTTGCATGAACTTTATACACGATTAATAATATATACATTGGAAGAGTCGTTTCTTATGTAGTGACTACTCGCTCAACCAGTCCAAGAAGTCGGGGGTGAAGTACGAGATAATCAAGGTGGCGCCCGCTCTGACCAAGCCGTAGTGACTCTCAAATGCAATGGACTTCAAGTCCACCACGCCCTTTTCGGCAGCCGCATGGAGCATGGCGTACTCGCCGCTGACGTGGTAGGCGCAGATCGGGTAGTCCTTGCAGATTTCCGCCGCATCTCTCAAGATGTCCAAGTAGAACGTCGAGGGCTTGACGATAATGGCATCGGTGCCCTCCTCCATGTCTCTTCTCAAGGCTCTACGAGCAAGCCCGGCGCCACCCGAGGGCAACTGGTAGCATCTTCTGTCACCGTGCGAGGGGGCGCTGCCCACGGTGTCTCTGAACGGACCGTACAAGTTTCCAGAGAACTTGGCGGAATATGACATCAAGAGACACTTGTTGGCCAAGCCGGCGTCGATAAGCCCGCGCTTGATGTGGCGGATGCGCCCGTCGATCATGTCGGAGGGAGCCACCGAGTTGGCGCCGGCCTTGGCGTAGTTGACGGCGACCTGGGCGATTCTGTTGGCGGAAAGCTCGGTGTTGATGGAGCCGTCCTCATACAACACCCCGCAGTGGCCGTGCGAGGTGTACTCGCACAAACAGGTGTCGCACATCACAAACAAGTCGGGGAAGTGGTGGTGGAGCAAGCGGATGGCCAGAATCACCGGTCCTTCTGGATCATCAGCTGCCGCACCTTCTGGGTCCTTAGCGGACTCCTTGACCACGCCGAACAAGATGACGGCACTCAAGCCCTTGGCCACGAGTGGCTCGAGGTACGCCACGAGCCTGTTCAAGCCAAAACGGCGCATTTTGGGGAGCGATTCCATGGCGGTATCTTCATCGGCGTCGTCACTGATGAAAAGGGGGAAGATAAACATGTTTTTGGTGAGCTGGCGGGTGTGCTGCCACTGGCGCGACAACGGGTGGTTGTAGCCGCCCTGCAACACCGAGGAAATGGCGGTGCCGTCGCTTTGCAAATATTCCGCTTTATGAACCATGTCAAATTGAAAGTTCCGCGAATTACATTAACTAAATATCTATTGGAGCGACTGCTTTTTACCGTAGAAGTAGCATTGGCCGGCCAAGTACGCATTGAGCGCGAACGACGTGACATAGCCCGCCAACAAGATAGGGTCCTTGCTGAGTTTCTTGTCCTGGGAGGTCGTGAACACTCTCAGGGCAGAGCCCAAGACGTTGGCGCCCACAGTGACGTTCGACAAGTGGGCCGTGGACTTCAACACATGGTTCTTGCGGATCTGCGGAAGCTTCGACACGATCGAGAGCGGGATGTTGACCAACTGCAACGTGCTGATGACCGGAGCAGGCGCCACCTTGTCTAAAAGCACGATCAAACCCACAATAATGGCGGCGGGTTTGGCCAAAGACTTGAGAGCCTCGGTCCGTTTCTCCTTCTCCGACAACGAGGTGGTCTCGAGCTGCTTGCGCTTGTTGTAGTAGTTGATGAGCAAGATGATGGCGATGTTCTGGATGCCGAGCAATCCTGCCTCTCCATAACTGATAAACAGATTGCGGTTTTGCTTGTTGTAGACCACATGGATGAGGTAGTTGAAGGACTCCAACGAGATTCCCTCCAACGAGAGGCCCTGGGCCACGGAGATCCGCTTGTCCAAGAGCGCTGGGTTGAGGATCTTGCGGATCTGGGGGATTTTGATCACACTAGAGGCGCCAACTATTCCGGCACTCAACAAGAGCGATAACACCTTGAGATAACCAATGGCCTTGACCTGGTCAAACGCAACCTCAAGAATCACCTTCTTGGAGATGTCCGGGTCGAACAAGAGCTTGATCATATCGAAAATAGGTGGGCCAGCCATGATAAAAAATTAGGGTGTGAAAGTTGGTGATGTTTTTCAGGTTGTTTTTATACATTTGGGTTTCATATGATTTTACTACTCCACACTTCGCAATTCTTTAACTATACACTTAATTTTTTGGGCTCGAGTTTGCTCACTTTCTGCTTCAACACTTCCTCGGATTTCTCAATGTACTTTAAATTCTCCAAATGCAAGTTTAACACTTTCAAAATCTCTTCAATTGGGTTCTCATCTTTGGAGTCTGTAGATATTTCCGGGAGCAAGTTTTTGTTGAAAACGTCGCTCACCCCGTTGATCTCGTTGATAAGAAGTGTCAAGTTCTCACCCATGGTGTCGAGCTTCTCGTCTAGCACCTCGGCGTTATGATATGCCTTCTCTCTTAATTTATCAGTAACACTTAACCCGCTGTTTGTATTGGCCTGGCTCACAAGAATTCCGTCGGCTTTGCTCGACTCTATGTTGTTCAAAAGCAAGTCGGCCTGCTGCTCGTAGTTGTCAAGGAGCTTATCAAGCTCGTCTTGTTGTGACTCAACAAACACCAAATGCTGGTCAATGTTGTTCTGCAAGTGCTCGGCTTCAAGAGTATCGTCGTGAAGTTGTGTTATTTCCGTGGCACTCTGCACCAACTCTTGATCCCACGACTTCACCTTGGTGGTGTAGGACTCGAATATGCTCGACGTAGTGCTTAATTGCTTGGACCACTTGCTGATCAAGTCGTCCAACGTCTTGTTGTCTATGGACACTTCCAATGGCTCCACTTTGACTGGCTTGATATCCAGCTTGGCCTCGGGCTTCTTCTCATCGGGCTTGGCTCCGAGACTGAAACCGGGTGTGTCTTTCTTTTCTTCAGGCTTGGCCCCGAAGCTGAACCCGCCTTCTTTCTTTTGCTCTGGCTTAGCGCCAAATGAAAATCCGGGCTTGTCATCCTTCTTAGCAGTCGACCCCAAGCTGAACCCAGGAGTGGCGTCTTTCTTCTCTTCTGGCTTGGCGCCGAAGGAGAATCCGGGTTTGGCGTCGTCTTTTTTCTCTTCTGGTTTAGCACCGAATGAGAACGCAGGCTTAGCGTCGTCCTTCTTTTCGGCAGCAGCACCACCAAAAGAGAAAGCTGGCTTGGCGTCGTCCTTCTTTTCCTCTGGCTTAGCACCGAACGAGAATGCTGGTTTGGCGGCGTCTGGCTTGGCCCCACCAAACGAAAAGGCTGGCTTGTCGTCCTTCTTTTCCTCTGAACCTGCCACAGCAGCGGGCTTGGCTTCCGTCGCGCTGCCTAACAGCAAGCCAGAAGCAGGCGTAGCGCCAAAGGAAAACCCACCAGCCGGCTTGGTTTCCGCGGGCTGAGATCCAAACAACGACGGTTTGGCGTCCTTGGACTCTTCTGGCTTGGCTCCGAACGAAAACGCAGGCTTGTCGTCCTTTTTGTCGGCACCGGCCCCAAACGAGAAAGCAGGCTTCTCTTCCTTTTTCTCTTCTGGCTTAGCACCAAACGAAAACGCAGGTTTGTCGTCCTTCTTCTCGGCAGCAGCTCCGCCGAAGGAGAACGCAGGCTTGGAGTCTGGCTTGGCGCCAAAGCTGAATCCGGCTGGTTCCTTCTTTTCTTCAGGCTTAGCACCGAAACTGAAGCCGGCAGCGGGCTTGTTGTCCTGGGCAGGAGCGCCAAGGCTGAATCCACTGGCGGGCGCGGCGCTCTTGTCGGCCAGGCCGAAAAGGGAGTTAGGTTTTGCCTCTGTGGAGCCGCCAAAGCTAAATGCCGGCTTGTCGTCCTTCTTCTCTTCGGGCTTGGCGCCGAAGCTGAACCCCGAGGGAGCGCTCTGCTCTGGCTTGGCGCCAAAGAGGCCGCCAGACGCAGGAGCGGCAGAATTAGCCCCAAATAATCCGCCAGACGTCGATGCCGCGGGTTTGGCCCCAAAAAGACCGCCCGATGCAGCGCCAAACGCCGGCTTGTCGTCCTTCTTGTCGCCACCGAAGGCTGCGCCGGAGCCAAAGCCGCCAAACAGCGGTTTCTGCGGCTCCGAGGCCGACAGACCGAACGCAGGAGCCGATGGCTGCGATGCATTGCCAAAAAGCGAGCCGGAGGCGGGCTTTGCCCCGAAAGAATTAGACGAGGCGCCGAAACCCGAGGCTCCAGAGCTGGTGTTGCCAAACAAACCGCCCGATTGGCCGGAGCTAGTGCCAAATCCACCGGTGTTTTGGCTCATGTTGTGAGAAATTGAAAAATGCGAATCGCAACGAAGACCAGAGTAGATGGCACCAGAAAAAGAGATGTGGCGGCCACGGCGCCCAGACTGGGCGGTCTACATGCGCAGGGCTACAGCACGACGGCGCCCGAAAATGGGCCGTCAATGGTAAATTGAAAGTGTATTAATCTACTTCTTAGATCCTTGGGCAGCCACAGCAGCGGCACCGGCAGCAGCAGCCTCTGGGTCCAAGTAGTAGGCTGGCTTGGTGGGCTGCAACTTGGCGTCCAACTCGTAAACCAATGGGATACCAGTAGGGATGTTCAAGCCGGCGATCTCGTCGTCGGAGATCTTGTCCAAGTGCTTGACCAAGGCTCTCAAGGAGTTACCGTGGGCTGCGACCAAGACGGTCTTCTCGTCCAACAAGTCCTTGGCGATCTCGTCCTGCCAGTATGGCAACAATCTGTCGATGACCAACTTCAACGACTCGGTCTTGGGGAGAACAGCTGGGTCGATGTCGTTGTATCTGATGTCGCCGGCCTGCGAGAACTTGGAGTCGTCGGCAATGGCCGGTGGGGGCACGTCGAACGATCTTCTCCAGGTCTGGAACTGGTCCTTGCCGTATTGCTCCAAGGTCTGGGCCTTGTCCTTTCCTTGCAAGTCACCGTAGTGTCTCTCGTTCAATCTCCACGATCTCTTGACAGGCACGTACAACTGGTCGGCCGAGCTCAAGGCGATGTTGGCGGTCTGGATGGCTCTCGACAACTTGGAGGTGTACAAGATGTCGACGGTCAAGCCGGCCTCTTTGATCAATTCGCCGGCTCTGTGGGCCTCTTTTTCACCCACGTCGCTCAAACGACAGTCCACCCACCCGGTGAACAAGTTCTTCTCGTTCCATTCGGATTGCCCGTGTCTAACCAAAATTAACTTAACCATGTTGCTGAAAAATTGTGGCCTCTGATTTCTCAATTTATGCTCGGACACTTGTGAGCCTTGTCACGAGACGTTCCGGGGCCCTTTTTTGCTCACGTGGTGGCGGCGCCACGAGCGCCCTGGCGCATGGCCGGGACGTCGGGTGGTGTGCTGCGGCGTCTGCTGGTTCGGCGGCGGCGCTGGACGGCCTCCAGCCCGGATTTTGGAATTTCACTTCCCTTGGTGCGGACGACCTACGTCCACCGCCCGCCCGCCCTAAAATTAGGGCCGCGGTGCTATTTAGGCGGGCCTACGGCTGCATGGCGAAATTCACCTCTTCCACCGCCTTATGGTCGGCCGGGTTGGCCGCCAGCTCGTAGATCGCAATGACCGGATCCTTGGTGAGCTCCGTGAACTCGCCGCGGAGCTCGATGTAGTGCACGGCGCTGACGTCCTCGTCACCGTAGATGTCCTCGATGAACATCGTGAACCTCAGCACCCCGGTGAACTTGTGCCGAGGCAAGTAGTGCTCGACGAACTCGGCGTCGGTGGCCGCCGTCTCCGGCATCTCGTCGTCGTCGTTGTACATGACGCCGACCCGTGGTTGCGTCACCGTGTGCGTGGGCTGCGTCGTCTCCACATTATCAAAGTCTACATCTCGGTTCTTGAAAAACTTGATGGTCTTGGGGCAGTAGATGTCGCCGTTGGTGCGGAGGATCACCAGGAAGAGCTTGACGGTGCCGCTGACGAACGGGATGTTGATGATCATCTGGCTGTCGCAATCGCTCTTGACCACCGGCTTGAGCTGGTACTTCTGTTGCGGCAGCCGGAACACTTTGGCCAAGTCCTCCTGGACGTTTTCCATGTTGAGCCCGCTCACATGGGGCGTGTCGATCTTGGCGAGAAGCAGCTGCGACTCGTTGGTCGGGATCGGCGCTGTGTGGCTGTGGTTATGGTGTTCGTGTTCACAGCTCATGTAAAATGCTCACTGATGAGCTCAGCTCAATTGGCTTTTTATATTGCCACTTCTCTACTGTCTCATCTACTGTCTGCTACCATTCACTGTATTCATTCTTCACTACTCATTATTCACTACATCAGTTGATCACAGAAATATTGCTTTCGTCAGTGAACTTGACCTGGGCAAGAGAGATGATCCGGTCCTCGAGATTGTACACCACGTAGGCGTGTCTCAAGAACGTGTCGCCCAAGAGAGCGCTGTCACCGCCGCTGGGCGAGATGTTGAGCTGGCACTGGTTGGTGTCGGCGTAGTAGGCAATGAACTCGTTTGGTGGCACCTTGATGGAAACACCGTTGAAGTCAAACGAGAGATCCTTGGTGATGTCGGGACACTTTCCTGTAGCATAGTAGTACTCGTAGTAGCTGTCGTAGATCCATTGACTGCCAAAGAGTTCTTCAGCTAACGAATGAACTGCTTCGTTGGGAAGGTAAGTAATGGTAGTACCAGAGTCAAGGTTTCCAGGTTGGTTGATAGGAATCTTCGTGCCGTCGTAAGTGATACTAGTAAGCTGCACGTCCAATCTGTCGGAAGGTCCGGTCGATGGAAGAGGAATCAAGTGTCCTTGGTACTTGGCGTTGTCAATACCGCCAAAGAGAAGAGTTCCAGACTCGGCATTAAGCGAGTTCAAGTACAAAGAGTAAGCGTTCTTGTTGATGAGACCATTCTTGGCAAGCGCCTCGGGGTAGTTGACGTACTGCTTACCGTAGCCAAAGTACACTGGTCCTTCCAATGCAGGATATCCAATACCTAAAATACCAGGTCCAGCATCGGAAATGTTGGCGTATCCGAACTGCACATTGATAGCAGGCCCGCCGTAACTCAAGGCCACATTGTCGGTGGCAAACGTACCATTGGCTCCAGAGCCATCTGCGTAGTGGACGAAAAAGTACAGTCCCAAATCTTTGAAGGTTTTAGAAGTAGCAGGGTTGAAAGTTCCGTTGTACTTGGGGTTGACAACCCACAAGTCCGAAGATCCGGTATCAATCAGAACGGTGTTGAGTTGCTGGTCAGAGCCAATAACGATGTCCACGAGGTACTGCACCACTTTGTTCTGCAAAGGTGCAGTGATGGCACCTCTCTTGCTAAGGCCCGGGGTCTCAGTAGCATTGACAAGAGGCTTCAAGGTTCTTGCAACGCTGAAGTCCAATTGCAAGAAGCCATCGCCCCTTTTGCCCAATTCTGGCACGGAAGCTCCACTGACAGCAGTGAATAAGTAGGCAAGAGCCAAAGCGTAGAAAGTCTTAATCGATAAGCTCATCTTTGATGGGATTATCGGAAAAACCAAAGATATTTATACAGCCAATCCATACAATGCCGCTTATTCATACGTTGCCTCTTATCAAATTGTGGACAATATCAAAATCCATACCCTAACCTTGAAAGCGCATTCAAAAGAGTTTAAACTTGGGGATACGTACGGCGCCAAAAAGCCACTACTTTCACCAACGGTTGAGTGATTGTCTCACCATTGGAACGTGCCCCACATCCCACAATTTGTTCATCGAAGGTGTTGTGCTACTGGCATCCGCAGTCATCCATTTATTTTTTCTATTTACTTGTGCCTGAAAATTACTGTTTTTCGACCAGTGGTACCTGCAGCCACAATCTATGCAAGTCTGACTACGCGGCCAACGGTTTATGGGCTAAACGAAAACCATATTAGCCGGATTGGCCGGCCACAGTTGCAGTTGACCAACTACAACCGTTTGACATTTAAACTCAACAGCCGCTGATTTTGACTCGGTAACAGGGAGACAATCTATTTTGAGTGTGAATTTCAATAAATACAAGCGCATCTTTTAACAGCTTTCAGAAGTCGTTTGGTTGGATTTTATGTCAAGTACCAAATATTTTCTTGGCACTCGTAAATCGCTGTCAAGAATTGTGAACGAAGGTCATGTTAGACGTAGCGCAGGATTTGCAGCAAATCATTTTGTTATGCACAACTAAAATTCGGCTAATCAGCAATA
Organism: Keqinozyma sinolaborantium; assembly: GCA_039762375.1. Taxonomy (NCBI): domain Eukaryota; kingdom Fungi; phylum Ascomycota; class Pichiomycetes; order Serinales; family Debaryomycetaceae; genus Keqinozyma; species Keqinozyma sinolaborantium. Next base: position 90,411 of record JAQRFW010000027.1, on the reverse strand, counting down.
CTAAACGACGCTATATTTAGCTAGACTGTGGTTGTGGCTTCGTAAAGAAGATTTTGCAATTGAAGACTTGGGATCAAATGATAGGTAGAAACAGCACAGTTATCACAAGATAATGTTGCCGTACAAAGTAAACTGAATTTTGCGGCAGTAATCTACATTATATTGGTAAATTTTATATTTAGAGTTCGGTACTTATTGAAAAGCCGGAGGCTTCGATTTTCGAAAACAATAGAACAAGATACTACCAATTAACTGATAACAGAAATATTGGTTTCATCGGTGTACTTGACTTGAGCAATAGAGATCTTGTGGTCATCAAGGTCGTACACAAGGTAAGCATGTCTCAAGAAGGTGTCACCCAAGATGATGTCGCTAGAACCTTGGAGTAAGAATTCACAGTAGTCATATTCATCGATGTAATGAACAACATCATCAGCTGGAACCTTGATAGTGACACCATTGAAGTTGAAGGAGAGATCTTTAGCGTCAGGGCACTGACCATAAGAACCCTGTGGACTAAAGGCGAAAGCGGGACCAAAAATCTCTTGACCGACTCCGTTGACCACATCATCTGGAAGTAAGGTGACAGTAGTACCAGAATCGGCATTACCAGGAGCATTAACGTCATAGGTCTTTCCGTTGTACTCAATGGTATTGATTTGAATGTCTAATCTGTTCTTTGGTCCAGCTGATGGTAAAGTAACCAACTTTCCTTCATACTTAGCATTGTCAATGCCACCAAAAAGAAGAGTGCCGGTTTTGGCCAGAGGCGAGTTCAAGTATAAAGAGTAAGCATTCTTTTTGATGATACCTTGGTTCTTCAAAGCCTCGGGGTAGTTGACATATTGTTTACCGTAGCCAAAGTAAACAGGTCCTTCCAACTCGGGGTATCCAATACCCAAGATTCCAATGCCAGCGTCGGATTGAGTGGCTGAGCCAAATTGAAGATTAACTTTTGGACCATTGGCACTAAGTCCAACATTGTCGGTAGCAAAAGTCCCAGAGGCACTGCTCTGATCGCCGTAACTGACTTTAAATTCAAGTCCCAAGTCTTTGTAGGTGCTGGAGGTGGAAGGGTCGAAATCACCGCCGGTGTTGGTGGTGGAGACCCATAAGTCGGAAGATCCTGTGTCGACAACGACAGGGATCTTCTGGTTGTTGGAACCAATGTAGACATCGGCGAGATAAGAGTTGACATTGTTAATCAATGCAGCAGACAAGTCACCTTTTGCTCTTTTAGAAATTTCATCTGGAGTTTCAGAGGTGGAGTTGTGTGGTTTGGGGGACGTGTGGACAGTGAAGTCCAATTGCAAGAAGCCATCGCTTCTCTTGTCCAAGCTTGGAACAGCGGCTGCGTTAACAGTAGCAAACAAGTAGGCGAGAGCCAAAGCGTAGAAAGTCTTAATCGATAAACTCATCTTTGATGGGATTATCAGAAGAACCAAAGATATTTATACAGCCAATCCATACAATGCCGCTTATCCATACGTGCCTCTTATCAAATTGTGGACAATGTCAAAATCCATACCCTAGCCTTGAAAGCGCATTCCAAAGAGTTTAAACTTGAGGATACGTACGGCGCCAAAAAGCCACTACTATGATAGGTAGAAATAGCACAGTTTTCACAAGATAATGTTGCCGTACAGAGTAAATCCAGAGTCTCTTTCACCTTGAGCATTAAGATTGGTAATTATTTTGGACTCTAGGTATAGTTCTAGTTCTAGATTCAATCAATATACCAACAATAATTTAGACCGTAAACTGTATTTTGCAGCAGGAATCTACATTAAATTGGTAATTTTATATTTAGAGTTCGGTACTTATTGAAAAGCCAGAGGCTTCGATTTTCGAAAACAATAGAACAAAATACTACCAATTAACTGATAACAGAAATATTGGTTTCATCAGTGTACTTGACTTGAGCAATAGAGATCTTGTGGTCATCAAGGTCGTACACAAGGTAAGCATGTCTCAAGAAGGTGTCACCCAAGGTGATCTCGTCAGAAGGTTGAAGTAAGTATTCACAGTAGTTGTTTTTTTCGATGTAATGAACAACATCATCAGCTGGAACCTTGATAGTGACACCATCGAAGTTGAAGGAGAGATCTTTAGCGTCAGGACACTTTCCATCAACACCCCGATCATTAAGGCCGTATCCGGGACCAAAAATCTCCTGTCCGACTGCTAAGACCACATCATTTGGGAGTAAGGTGATAGTAGAACCAGAATCGGCATTACCAGGAGCATTAACGTCATAGGTCTTTCCGTTGTACTCAATGGTATTGATTTGAATGTCTAATCTGTTCTTTGGTCCAGCTGATGGTAAAGTAACCAACTTTCCTTCATACTTAGCATTGTCAATGCCACCAAAAAGAAGAGTGCCGGTTTTGGCCAGAGGCGAGTTCAAGTATAAAGAGTAAGCATTCTTTTTGATGATACCTTGGTTCTTCAAAGCCTCGGGGTAGTTGACGTATTGTTTACCGTAATGTAAGTAAACAGGTCCTTCTAACTCGGGGTATCCAATACCCAAGAGTCCAACGCCAGCGTCGGATTGATTGGCTGAGCCAAATTGAACATTAACTTTTGGACCATTGGCACTAAGTCCAACATTGTCGGTAGCAAAAGTTCCAGTGGCATAGGTAAAATCGCCATATATGATTTGAAATAGAAGTCCCAAGTCTTTGTAGGTGCTGGAGGTGGAAGGGTTGAAATCACCGCCGGTGTTGGAAGTGGACACCCATAAGTCGGAAGATCCTGTGTCAACAATGACAGGGATCTTCTGGTTGTTGGAACCAATGTAGACATCGGCGAGATAAGAGTTGACATTGTTGATCAATGCAGCAGGTAAGTAACCTTCTGCTCTTTTCGAAATTTCATCTGGAGTTTCAGAGGTGGAGTTGTGTGGTTTAGGGGACGTGTGGACAGTGAAGTCCAATTGCAAGAAGCCATCGCTTCTCTTGTCCAAGCTTGGAACAGCGGCTGCGTTAACAGTAGCAAACAAGTAGGCGAGAGCCAAAGCGTAGAGAGTTTTAAGAGATAAAGACATTGATGTATAAAATTCTGAGTGATTCCTCCATATTTATACCGTGCTGTGATGCTATTGAATCGTACGTCGACATTTTCAAGCCATATTGTGGTAGTTAATAGATAGTTCTGATTCAGTCGTTGGTAAGGCGCATTTGAACTATAAACTTTATTTTAACGTCAAAGTGCACTAATTTTACCTGTTTCAGATGTCAAAGTGAGTCGGCGAATCAATAAAAGAAAGAAGCCTCAACACATTCTCTAGTTTTTCTAGGTTATCACTCCCCAAAACTTGTTTGAACCTAATAGTTTGTGTAAAATCTGAGTGATTTTTTGGATTTTGGTGCCGTCCAGCTGCCGATGGTTGTTATCAGCAACGAGCCCACTCGCAATATGTGAAACATTAGAGAAATACCTAGTACGCTGAAAAGTCTCAGGGCTCAAATTTAAATTGCAGCTGATCCAGCTAGGGACTAATTTTGGTAGCAATAACTAAAGCCCACCACAATTACATAACAATGACTACAACGGTTTTATTCGCTTGAACAATTATAGTAGACAAGACATTTGGAATCGTCTACTATTTTCAACAGTCTTAGCAAGTCTCAAAATTGTCCCGAATGGTTGAGTTAAGCTTGTACGGAATTGGTTATGGAACCTGCTAATGGTAATGGCTCGAAGACGAATATACACACAAACTTAATGACAACGTAGTAGGCGTCGCTAGTTGCGCCCAAATAAGGTGTCGTGAAAGTGTCAAGCCAATTGAGCACCATTTACCTGAAAAGGCATGAATCAATATTTCCGAGGTTACATTGATCCATAAAGATTCGATATCAGTTTAGGTTCAGCAACAACCAGTAACTTTAAAAGCTCAATTGTCCACTAACCATGAGCAAAGCAGCACAGACCAATGGAAGCAGTGGTTTATTTCCGTCTGTTAGTGTATTTCCATCTATTAGTGTATTTCCATCTATTAGGGCCTTCATAAGTAATTGTAAATTGTGGATTTTGTAGAACAGTGAAATAATCACTTTAAAGTTTATAGTGTTGCCTGGGCCATACTTAGACCCGTCCCTACATGAGATTAGATGAAAGGTCTGCCGGCTGGTCGGTAACCGTTAATGCCGAACACCCAATATACAAATTTCAAAACGACGCAAACTCTAAATACAAAAATAAGCTATCTGCCATCGACAGGATCTAGTCCCTTGACAGTGGAGATTTAGTTATCGCGTTCTACTGGTGGTCGTTCGGTCAAGTGGTAAGCCCGAGTGGTATCCATACCAACCAGACTGTATATATTAGAGAGAGTTCACTGCGTAGCCAAACTATGATCTGGGGCCATTCTCGGGAGCTCTTAAGCCAATTAAACTATTGACACTTGTGACAACTTTATCAGCTTTGCAACATCAATGCTCAAGGTTGGCCCGGCCCCACCAAGGTCCATACAAGATGGCCAACCTTAATAAACAACATAGCACACATGCAGTCTCATACCGGTCCCGGCGTCAAATCCAGACCCAGGAACCGATTAATGATCCACACCTTTGGAGTGCCGAAACAACTTCATTCCGAGCCACGACGCAATGGTCCACCACCACACCACCACGTAGATGCTCCAGCCCCGCATGACGTAGGAGTCGATGGTCTCCATCACGAATTGGGTCCTGGTGAACGACTGGGGCACCGCAAACCGCCAGAGCTCGAGCAAGGTGTTCATTGAAACCGCAAAAATGGCCGCCGAGAGCGCCAAAAGGCCATAGCCGTAGAGCCCGGTCGTGCTCGTGGGCCCGTCGTCCTCCTCATCGTCGTCGTACCACAGAATCAACGGTGCGGGCTCATCATTCATCGTGGTGCGAAGTTGACTTGCTCAGCGATTAGGTTGATTGCGAGCAGACTCCAAGTTGGAGTCTGGGCATTGCGGAACCATACTACAGAGATAATCCCAAGCTACAGAGGCAATCGTAGCATTGACTATATGCAGCTGTTTTGGGTCAATCAGACCTTTAAAAGACCTACAGATTACCGCTAAATGCTTTATCGATGTAGATTATAATACAGTAGATACTCTATTCGTCTATAGCCTCTCGGTTGCCGAGAATGTGGGGCGCCATCTCCTGGAGCCACGTCAATTCCACCGCCGAGCAGTTCCGGGCGTAGCCCTTGGTGGTGTAGACGTACTCTATATACATGATGGCATCGTTGGGCTTGCCAAAAAGATTCAGCGAGGGATGGATGCTGATGAGCTGTCCGTTGGTGCACGTTCTGTATGACCGGTCCGGCATTCCAATGGCAGTATTGGTGATGTAGCCCTTGAGGAACGACTTGATGATGGCGGGAACGTCCAATGGCTTCTTGATCATATCTTCTTTGTCGCCGTGGATTTGGGCCTTGATGGCCTTGACGTCTCCGCCGTCCTGCTTGGCCATCGACACCATGTAGTCCTCCAACTGCTTTTTGACCCGGACAACGTTTTTAAATGCTCTGAAATTTATATGCAATTCTTTACACCAGTCTTTGGCGTCTTCAGTGTTTTTGGCCATCATTTCATGGAAGTAATCGTAGTACTCTTTGTAGGTGATGAGATCACCATACTGACATCCCAAGGGAGTGTAGTTTCTTCTTTTGCTGTTGATCTCGTCCCGTACCTCTCCGTCTCCTCCAGTGACATTGAGCACTAAATTGTCTACTGACAAACAGGCTACGATTTCCACCACAGGTCCTAGGACTCCAAACTCCAGCGCCGTAATCAAAACTGCAGAGAGCTGTGGTGGCAATGGCAATACGGCCATCTTGTTACCGAGATCTGTTATACGGCCATTATCATCGAGTGCGTTCAACGAGTACAACGAGTTCAATGCACTGAGGATCGACTCTTTGCCGGGGTGCTCGATCCAGCTCCAGTTGAGCAAATCGTCTACTCCCAAGCGCTTCAAAGTCAAAACTGGCAACACAATATCGTTTCTGACAATTTCAGACTCTTGTTGCTTGGGCAAGTTGTTTTCGTAGATCGACTCTGCGTATAAGCGGAACACTTTTCCGCTGGTTTCTCTACCAGCTCTACCAGCACGCTGCTTAGCAGAGGCCTGGGAGATGGTGGTGGTCAACAAGGTGGATAACCCGAGCGAGTGCTTCCAAACCTTGACTTTCCTGAGTCCAGAGTCAATAACGTATTTGACTCCACTGACCGTGATGGAAGTTTCAGCAATGTTAGTGGCCAAGATCACCTTTCTCTTGTTGGGAGGGTACTTCTCAAAGATCTTCAGTTGCTGGTGGGGCGACAATGCTGCATAAAGCGGAAGCGGCACGATGAGAGGTGCCTCCCGGGGCAAATCTGGGGCAAGAGTCTGCAATGACGATACTGCGTTGTCAATTTCCTCTTGACCCGGCAAGAAACACAAGATATCGCCCTGCTGCTCGGACATGTTGACCTGGACCACTGCTCTGACCATTGTGTCCACGAGGTCTTCGTTCGAGTCTTCGAGGTAGTATTTAGCAACAGGGAACATTCTACCTTCTACGTAGAGGACGGGCGCATCGGCGAAGAAGGCACTGAAGAGCTCGGCGTTCAATGTAGCAGACATGATAATAATCTTCAAGTCCTGACGAGCCTTGCTCAAAAGAAGTTGCTTCAAGAAACCCATGATCAAGTCGGTCAAAATCGTTCTTTCGTGGGCCTCATCGATGATGATCGTGGTATACTTGCGAAGCTTGTTGTCAAGCATGATTTCCCTCAACAACATACCGTCTGTCAAATACTTGAGTTTCGTGTGGTGTCCACTGACATTGGCAAACCGGACCTGGTAACCGACCTCATCACCGATTTTGCAGCCGTGCTCCTCAGCCACTCTCTGCGCCAAAGACGCAGCGGCCACTCTACGTGGTTGTGTCACGGCGATTTGCTTCTTGTTCAACGGCATCAAAAATTGGGGGATCTGGGTCGACTTACCCGAACCTGTCTCTCCAATAATCACAGTGACCTGGTTCTGGGCTACATGCTCCAAGATTTCGTCCTTGTGCTGGTATATCGGCAAGCTCTGCCTGACCTCGAGCAACTTGCGGGCCTTGACGCCCATCTCATCTCGCGAGACATGCGTCGAGGTGTGGAACCCCGATTCTTCGTCGTCACTGTCGTGAAAATTCACCACCTTGGGCCCATCATGGTGCTTCTTGCCCTTTTTGTCCTTTGTGTGTTTGTGGGTCCCGTGGGGCTTAGTTTTGTGTCCATTTGGAGTGTCTGTCTGGCTGGTCTTGGCCTCATCGCGACGAACTTCCTGCTCTATTTCGTCCTCTGGTTCGTTTATCGTCTGGTCTTCGACGGAAGATATATTCTTGGAGGTGTGTTTAGCGTCTTTGCTTTTTTCCAGGGCATTTTCTTCGGATCCATCGTCAAATTTCACCTTTTTTCCCAGCCCAAACACTAAAGTGTCGATTTCGTCGGATTTTTCGGCGTTTTTGCCTCTTCTTCTTCTCTTCCGCTTTTTTGCAGAAGATCCGGCATCGCTATGCACATTTGTAGGAGTGACGGCCATGCTTAATTGCTTGGCGTTGGTGATGCAAAATATATCTAGTCGATCAGTGCGAATTCTCATCGTAAGGTCTTATTCCTCCGAAATGTTAAGATTCCTGGCCGCCCGTTTGGGCGCTAGTCGGGCTCGTGTGGTCGCCATTGCCCTGCAGATGAGATGGAACTCTACGGCGCAAATACCAGCGGAAAATCCGCTTCCGGAGACCGTCACAATCGTGCCGAAGGTCGAGTCGCTTGTCAGCGGTGAAAAATACGCCCCAGACCTCCAGATTTCGTTACTTGGCCATCTCCAGCTGAGACACCTCGTGGAAGGTATCACGCATGACGACTTGTTCAAGTTGACCGACCCGCAATCCAGTGCTAAATTCAAGCTTTACTGTGGAGCAGACCCCACCGCCAAATCGCTCCACTTGGGCAATTTGTTGCCGCTCATGGTGTTGCTCCACTTTGTGTTAAGGGGCCACGACGCAGTGACGCTCATTGGCGGGGCTACCGGCGAAGTGGGTGACCCCAGCGGCAGAACCACCGAGAGAACCCAAATCGGCACCGACGACCGCTTGGACAACGTCAACCGCATGAGAAAGCAGATGGAGTGGTTCTTGGAGAACGGCGTGGAGTACGCCAAGTCGCGGGAGTACCCAATCGGCGAGTTGGGAGAGATCAGCTCGGTCAACAACGCCGAATGGTGGAAAGACGTCAAACTCTTGGACTTCTTGGCCACCTTTGGCCGTCATATCCGGGTTTCCGCCATGCTTGGGCGGGACTCGATCCAGTCGCGGCTTCTGGCGCAGGCCGGGCTCGGCTTCAACGAGTTTACCTACCAGGTCTTGCAGGCGTACGACTTTTGGCATCTTTTCAAGAACAAAAACGTCAATTTGCAAGTGGGTGGCAACGACCAGTGGGGCAACATTACTGCCGGGAGCGACTTGATTTCGAGACTCCAGAAACAGTATCTCAAGAAAGGGGAGCTGGAAAAGACCGCCTATGGTGTTACTGTGCCATTGCTCACGACTCCACTGGGTGCAAAATTTGGCAAGTCTGCTGGAAACGCCGTTTTCATCAGCAGCGAATTGACGTCGCCCTTCCAGATGTACCAGTACTTCATCAACACGCCCGATGAGATGGTCGGTCGGTTGTTGAGATGCTTCACTCTTCTCCCATTATCGGCCATTGACGAAATTGTGGCCAGTCACAACGAGGACCCAGCAATGAGAATTGCCCAGCGGGTGTTGGCCCGCGAGGTGTCGGATTTGATCCACGGCAACGGTATGGGCGACAAGATGGCGTACATCACCAGCTTTTTGTTCCCAACGCCGGACCAGCCGTTCGACGAGGAGATCTCCGCCGACAAGCTTCTTCGTGCGTTCAGACAGTCGCGCATTCTCGTGCAGTTTGACGAGAAGGACTTGAAGTTCGACGAGTTGAAGCTCTCGACGCTCTTGGCCAAGGTCATGAACAAGTCCCGGACCGAGACCAAGAACTTGATCAAATCGGGTGGAGTGTACTTGGGACTCGAAAGAACACAATTGGAAGACCCCGACGACATTGTGTTGTTTGACAGAGAGACTCACTTGATCGACGATAAGTTGTTCCTCGTGAGATCTGGAAAGCAGAACTACTTTGTTGTTGAATTTGTCAACCAGCAAACCTTGTAAATACATGTATAATAAATACCCTATTTATTTAAGACGTCACTGACGGCTTCGATGACTTTGCTGAACACGGCCCTGTTACCCGCAATGACTCCCTGCGATGGCAAGGTTCTACCTTTGCCGAAATCAAGGGCCTTTCCGGTAACATCGCCGACTTGGCCACCACTCTCGTAGATCAAGATATTTCCGGCGGCGTGGTCCCAGATCTTCTCTCTGTAAGTGTCACTTATGGGCAACCTCAAGTAGATGTCGGCTTCGCCCTTGGCCAATACACAGTATTTGACCTGGGAGTCGAGGTTGATGGTCTGGTTGGCCACGGTTTGCTCGTCAAAGCCCAACTTGGCCTTGATGAGCGACTGCGTGGAGTGCGACGAGTGTCCCTTCTCCACACCCTCGACGACCTTTAACAGGCTGGGCGAGGATTCCTGGGTCATTTTGATGGGTTTTTGCTGGGACAACGGCTCGAACCCGTGGGAATCGAACAACGAGGTGTAGAATGAGCCCACGCCCTTGACGGCGGAGTAGAGGCCGCCAACTACGCCCGAGGACTCGGTGTTGGAGACGATTTTCTCCGGCAAGTTGGGGCATCCAATGACGCCCAACACCACCTGGCCGTCCTCGATCAACGCCAAGCACACGGCGAACTGGTCACCCCGCAAGAAGCCCTTGGTGCCGTCGATGGGGTCGAGCGCCCAGAAACGGCCCTTGGAGCCGCCAGCCGAGTTGCCCAAGTCGATGCTCTGGTAGACGGCCTGGATGTCGGTGAGTTCGCCAATTTTGTCGTTGGCGGACTTGGTCTGGTGCTGGACCTCGACGATGATGTCGAGGATCTGCGAGCTCAAGCGTCTGGACTCGTCGGAGTCGGCTCTGAGCGAGTCGGACTCTTCCTCGCCCACGATTTCGTCGGACGGGAAGTTCAACTTGATGGCATGGTTAATCAAGGCCTGAGCAGCGTAGTCGCCCACGGTGACGGGGCTCTTGTCATCCTTGATCTGGGATCCAGACGTTCTGGTGGTAGCAATGGAGTCGCTGAGCTTCTTGGTCAAGACCGAAGCTCTTTTGACGGCCAAGGTAGCGATCTCAAGCTCTTTGGCGTAGGGGTGGGCGGGCGACATAGAAAAAAAACGGGCAATGGCGGTTCGGAACAGGAATAGCACGATCGATATGACTACAACGAGCGCAGGCCGAACGTGCATCGGTGCTGGTGCGAATTGCACCAGATCTCGTGAACTTGGTGCGAACTTCCGTCTATTTCGCACTTCGGAACGGCCTATTTGCAGCTATTTCTCAGTATTTCGCAGCCTACTTGTCTATTTCGCAGTAAGCTATGCACAAGGGCCTTCTTTTGATAGACGGCTTCTGCGTGGTCAGCCTCATCATCCAGCTCCTCGCGGTGATCTCGGTGCCGTTGACCGGCCCGCTGACCGGCTACAACCTCTACTTCGCCAAACACAACAACATCGCCTTTGGAGTGTTCGGCGTCTGCAATATCACCAGCAGCATCTGCTCCAAGCCCCGAATAGGGTACCGCCCGTCCGGCGTGCTCTTGTACGGCGACCGCTACGGCGGCATCGAGCTCCCATCCAAGGCGCGCAGCTCGATCTCCAAGTTGTTGGTGGTGCATGTCATCGCCTTCTGCATCTCGGCCATCATGTTCATGGTCACCACGGCGTACCTCCTCATGCAGGCGCACGAGGAGTACGTGGGCACGTACGAGCCGGTGGAGGAGCGCGAGCCGCAAAAGCTCCAGCCGTCGGTGTCCAACCCGCTCTCCATCACCTCCAAAACCAGAGACATTACGCCGCTTCTTAATATTGTGTTGACGCTCTCGTTGCTCCTGTGCCTCTCGACGCTCCTCGCGTACCTCGCGGACATCGTGCTCTTCATGCCCAACCTCAGCTACCTCGGATGGATGCAGATCATCCCGCTCATTCTCTTTGCAGTGATTTCCACCATGGTGTGTTTTATGCGCCGGTCCATCTCGTCCCGCAAGTACCTCAACGAGCACGCCAACTACGTCAACGACGATATGCGCACGCGGCACACCCACGCGGCGTTCTCCGACAACAGCAGCGACGACGGCTTCTACGTCTACACCAACGGGTTCTACTCCAACTACAACGACGCCGCCCGCGGCGAGCACAACACCTCGGGCCAGAGCAACGCCAACTCGTGGCGCCGCCACACGCCCTACGAGGAGGACGACGTGCTGTTGAACTCCGACGAGGTCCACGGGATCTTGGACCGCATCCCCATGCGAAATTTGACCGCCAGTCAATAGTTACGATTTATGATATGTACATTAGTTGCTCATTAGATACTCGCCGTTGGCCGGGTTGACAGCCGCATAGATGGCGGCGGCGCGCGTCTTGGCTTCGGCGCTGAGGTCCACTTTATCCTGCTGGAACCGCTTAATTATCGTAGTAAGCACAAGCGATTTCCGGGTCTGGGGCACCACCTCGTCCACCTTGTCTATAATCTGGGCCGCCACCGTCTGGAGCGCCTCGTGGTTGTGCTGCTCGTGCATTAACCCGAGAAACTGGTCCAAGTCGGTGACATCCCAAACGGAGTGCTTCAACAACACTTGCGCCGTGGTGTGCGAGAGAGGCTGCGAGACGATAACCGCCTTCAACGGCGCCACGGTCCGCTTGAACTCGCTCCGGGCGTCGGGGTACTCTGAGTTCTCCAACTGGTTGGCGTAGCTCAACATAAATGCCAGAAGAGCGTTGCTCGAGCAGCAAAAGCCGTGGCTCACGATGACTCGAAGAAACTCGCTGGCGGTCGAGGGATCGTCCGAAGCAGAGAAGAAGCACGAGAGCTTGTCGAGCAACACCGGATGGAGGTCCTGCATCATCGACGTGTAGTACGGCAAAGAGAGAATGTCGGACCGTAAGAACGCACACACCGCTTCGATGTAGTGGGTGTTTTCGTACGTCTCGTTGACCAACGTCTCGATGATTCTACGCAAGGCGTCCTGTGTCAACACCGGCAAGTTCTTCTTGACGGTGTGGAGAATGACTTCCAACTCCTCGAAGTTTTTCGTCTTCTGCTGCTGGAGCAAATGCACCACCACTTTGTCCACCGTTATTAACGTGGGTAGCACCGAGAAGTCCACTCGACCGGCCGCCATCTGCTGTGAGTTCTTGATGGCCTCGGTGCTCTGTAGGAGGTGCGCCATGGCCTTTTCTGACACCGGGCCTTTGGGGAGTCTGTGGCTGATTTTCTCCGACGCTTCTTTGGTGATGGTGGGTGCAAGAAAGTCGTCTGGGATACTCCGAAGCGCCTTGACCTGGCTGTTCATGGTGTTCATGTAGTCGGCGACAATATTGCCGAACAACAACTTGACAGTGGTGGGCAGCTTATTCTTGGACTTGGGCACCACTGTGTAGGATTCGTCGCCAAAGAGCGGCGACTCTGCCGTCAACGTGGTCACGAACTTGTCGTTGACGGTCGGTCTGCTGAAAACGTCGGCAACGTGCTTTGGCGCAAGCATCTCGTAGTGGATCTTGGAGACATTTTTTGTCTGGGGTCTGGTGGGAATAGCGGCCCGGTTTTGTTCATCAGTAAGCGCCTCCCCTTCAAACAAATAGCGGTCTTCCTGTGCGAGGAATGACGCTATGCGTTTCGTGGCGTCGGTGGCTTTGCCTGTGGAGTAGCTGCGGGCCTGCGGGCGAAGAACCGCTCGAAGCATTTTTCAGTAACGATTTTTTGAGATTTTCAGTTTCAACCTTGTTTCAACGGTTTCAGGTTGAAAATACGTTAGTTGGAGGATTTACCCAAAATGGGGCCATTTAATTGTAGGGATTTTTCCAAGTCGCCAGGAGTTTTTTCATGTACTTTACACCACGGGTTTTATATGTTTTGCTGTTTTCCGTAAAATTTGCAGCTAGTCAAGCAATTGACTTGAGAGACAGCGGGAGAACTGACTATGGAGTGGAAGATGCCTTGGGAGAACTCGAACAGATTTACGTGCCCAGTTCACATTGCGTGGACCAAGCCCTTGGGGGTATACTCGGCCTATGCAGAAACAACGGCGTGGAGGCATTGGACTTGGTAACAAAAAAATACTCTGCTCTCAAGCTAACAATTTGTGAATTGCACAGCATAGGCTTGAGTATACCGGATACATGTCAGCACTTACTAACTGCTCGTGCATCTGACAATTGCATATTGGAGCTTGAAAAAATTCCCCAGTATTGGACTACCTACACTGGAAACTATCGTGAAATTGGCAAAATCTGCTACGAAGAAAGTCTACCCCATGAAAAAAATCAGGTGGTCAACCTCTACACAAATATCACCACAGTAATCCACCGGCTCCAGAAGAACCTTTTCAAGTCTTTGAATGTAAGTGATACTGTCCAACTAGAAATTCTGCAAAAAATCGAGTCTTTGCATCAGAAGATGAGCCAGTTTGCAGATTTCTTGACGAAATCTCAAACAGAATTGCACGATACTCATGACAAGTCAGCTAAGATGGCACAAGATATGTTGGACTCGAGTTTACTGGTGGTTAAGTTTTATACATCTACTGCAGAAACGAATATCAACGAGCTTGCAGTCAATCTTAATTTCTTGAACCAGCAATTCAACGATATGAGGGATGCATTGATAGACACTCAGTTAGGCGACCAGCTTTCTGCTCTCAAGCAGAAAGTTTCACAGGAAGCAACCGAAGCCTTCGAGTCGTTTTCTGAATTGACTGACGCTATTAAGCAAGACTCCAACGAGGCAAGCACACACCTACAAGAGCAAAAGAGGAGGCTTAATGAGGAGATGGAATCCAATATGCTTCTAGCCAGCCAGCTCAGCCACTTGCTCACTGACTCACAGGGCAATGCCATTAAGCAGGCAGACGCTTTTAATCTTAATATTGACAAAGCCGAACACATTCTAGGCCACATCTTTTCCGCCATGGACTCCAAGGTCAACGAATTGAGCTCAAACATAGACATGTATATTGACGAACTCGACATCAAAGTCCATCAAACACTAAACAACATGAAGAAGGTCAATAGAGAAATCAAGTATCTATCGAGATTTTTCACCAGAACCAGACGGTTCTTTGCCAAAATAACATCCAGTATTCTCCAGCTTGTGCACATTGTTACAGAGTTCACGTTGTACAATCCAATAAACCACTTTCTACAGGCCATTATGACCTCAAAGCTTATCTACGCCCACATCTGCACCTTCATCACGGTTTTTTGGGTATACCACTGGCTTAAAAACTCTCTACACATCCTGGCATTCTTCACCGGCACCCCCGCCCTCATCGGTATTACTGCCATTGTGTCGGTAGTCGTGTACAAACAACTCATTCCCAGCACCCAGCAAGAAATGACACTGATAGCGGAGATATTTAGACTGCGAAATATATCATGATAAGCCTCTGGCTCCTCTGGCTAGCATGTTTGGCGGCCGGTATGTTCGTCAACCAGGCCCCTGATGCAGCACGACTACCCCAATTGCGTTCTCCCGTTTCCCAGCGGGTCCCAGCAAAGCTCGATCCCGAAATTTATAGCAATATGTTCACTTATGCTCACCTAATTGACATTTCCTACTGCGTGTCGTCGGTTAGCGGCATCGAGGAGCCGTTCGTGTGCGACTTGGGCTGCGAGAACCGGTTTCCCAACGTCTCGTTGGTGTACCAGTGGTATTTTGACGACTCTGTAGCGGGCTATATAGCCACCACCTACTCGAACATTTTCAATTACAACTTGACCGACGAGTCCAGACCGAAGAAAACCATCATCGTGTCGTTGCGCGGCACCCACTCGCTCTTGGACTCGTACACCGACATCAAGGTCGACATGGTGCTGTACAACAATATGGCGGTGAATGCGCCAAAATGTGTTGATTGCAAGGTCCACCGGGGGTTCCACGACTACTACCGCCATCTCATCGCACAGATCGGCACAATTCTCGAGCACGAGCTCCACACCGACGACGACTACGAGTTGCTTGTGCTCGGGCATTCTTTGGGAGGAGCTATCTGTGTGTTTATAGGACTCCACTTCGTAGACCTTGGCTACGACCATGTTACTGTGGTAACCATGGGCCAGCCGTTGCTTGGGAACCGCGAGTTCACCAGCTGGGCCGACACTGTGCTCGGAAGCAGGCTTCCTATCAAGCACAACACTTTCGACCGCAAGTACTTCCGAGTGGTCCACAAGCGAGACGTGGTGGCTACTATCCCCAGGAACAGCCACCTTATGGACTCTTACGCCCAGTTCGACAACCAGATCTACTTGAATTGCTCGGCTGGGAATACCCATCCTACACACAAGCAAGTGGTGGACTGCCAGACAGGCGACAACCCCATGTGTATTAAGAGCGACTTCAACGGCGTGACGTCCGGGAACTATGTACAAATCCACACCACCTACTTCCGAAGTATGGGGCTCTGTGGAATCAGGTTGCTGCCGTTAGCGCCTTCTTGAAAAAGAGAACGCAGGCATATCGTCGTCGTCATCGTCTTCAATGTCGATACTGGCTCTGGAGCTGGTTCGCGACGGTTTGGACTTGGCTTTGCGTTTGGAGGCCGGTTTTGTCACCGCCACCTGCGAGGGCTGGGAGTCCTCGTCCACGAAAAGCCCATTTCCACCTCTGAAGGAGAATTGCTCTTCCTCCTCTTGGTACTGGGTCAATTGGTCGCGGTTGGGGTCGTAGCCCGCCACCTCATCAAGAAGCCCGTCGAAATCGTGGGCCATTTTCTCTTCTGGGTCGTCGTACTCAGACACAGTGCCTTCCATTACCGGCTGGCGGACACTAGGAATATCCTGTACATCAATAAACGACCGTGTAATCTTGGACTTGAGTTTAATGTTCTTCTTGAAGTTCTTGAAGTTCTTTTTGGCGTAAGCAGACTTTAATGGCGACAGTTTCTTTTCGACCTTTGGCTTCATTTTAATCTCCACCGTCTCGACAATAACCAAGTTGGAGAGCTTGCTTTCCACATCTTCATTGGTGCCTTCCAAACCCAACTCTTCCTTGATCTGTTCAGTGGCTTTGGCCTTGGCGGTTTTCACTGCATCATAGAACGAGACCTGTGGTTTGATCTTATGCGGCCGCTTGAACTCGTGGTCTTCGTTCAGACGCTCGAGCGCATGCTTTCGAGCTGGGGGCTTGACCGGAGAGGAATCTTTTGTCGGCTCAGGCTCATTCAGTGGCAGCTTTTCAACTGGCGTCACCGGTTCTTCCACCGCTTGTTCCTGCGAGCTTTGCGTCACCCAAATAGAATCCGGCTCTTGTTTGACAGTAACAGTAACCGGTTGCAGGTCAGCCACTTCCTTGTGAGGCTCAGCAGCGGGCGGTTCGGGAAGTTCACTTGGAGTCTCTTTCACGGGACTCGAAACTGGGACGTCAAGCGACTCATCGGGTGGTGGGAGCTGCGACGACGAGGCAAAGTCGAAGAAGTCCATCAAGCCGGCCTTCTTGAACCGCTTTCTCCGTCTGGAGCTTGGCTGGCTTGCTTGTGTCTCTGTCATTTGTGATTCTGGCTCTCGTTTAACAGGGATTTTAAGATACTGAAGATGCTGTTTGCCATTGACCATCATCTGCACAAGTCCAGACGTGCCGAGAAGCTCACTGCCGTGGTCAGCGGCAAATTGAGTGAGAGTGGTAGACGGCTGGTCGCTGAAGACGAGCGATTGCTTAAGTTTGGGCCTCAAAAAGTCGACAATATCGTCAACCGAGGCAACCTGGGCCAATTCGCCCCCGAGTTGAGAGATAACCGTCTCAAGAAAGTCTTTGTGGTGCGAGTCCTGCTCGAGCTGAACCACAATGGTGTCATTAAGTAGTTTAGAGGGCCGCTCATAAGAAGTCTCATACTTCTTGATGTCCCAGTCCGTTTCGTCGAGCCAAACCGGGTCCACAACTGGCAAATTGTATGCAATTGCTGCTGCATACGTAAGGCCCTCCTGGGGTCCAATGTAATGGGTTGCGTCGTTGATGGTCTTGGTCAACCGTATATCCCAGTCAGCATCTGAAAATTGCAGGTCTAGCTCCTCTGTTTCGAGCGCACGGACTTCCTGCCACTTCAAAGTTATTCTCTCGAGGTCGTTCTTGAACGTCATGGTCATGTTGTCGGTGAAAGTGTGGAAAACCGGATCTTGACCAGCAGAAAGCTTATATTTCTTTCCATTGATGACCGTAGATGCCCGCGAAAGCACACCAATCCGCAAAGGAGTGCGGTAGGTGCTGTATCTGTCCACGTCAGCGAGCTCTATAGACAAGTGCCGCTTCGAAATGTACACTTTATCGATGCGAATCAAAGTGTCTGAAATTTGGGCTGTATCTCGCCCGATTTCGTAGGTCTGCCCTCGGAACAAAGCCCTGGTATTGGCTGGAGTTAGTGGCCGTCAACGAGCACAATTACACATACTTTCCCCCGACTCTAGTTCCAAATGTAGAATCCACATACAGTTATTGAAAAATTCGCATCTATAAAAATACATCCTAAATAGCCAGTTGGTTTTTGAGTTTCTGGGACAATTTCTTGCCGACCACTTTCTGGACATCTTCGGCATTTCCCAACTCCAACAAACCCTTTTCGAACGAACTTAATTCGGATTTTGGCTGTTTCTTGGCCGATTTAGTGTCGTCTGCGACATCTTCCTTATTGTAGATCTTGTCAGCGTAGAATAATGGTAATGCAGGGGAGCGTTGAGTCTTGATCATCACTGATCTCAACTGCTGCTTGTCGAAGGTCTTGACCACGTCTTGCAAGTTTTGCACCAATTGGTCGTTAGTGAACTTATTTATTATACCGAATTTGACGGTGATGTTAACACCCATGGGTGGTAAGAAGAAGGTGGACTTAGTGATCTTTTGCACCTGGTTCTGGAACGTCACGAGCGACAACTGCTTGGTGTTAGCGCTGTTGGTGACTCTGATGGGCACAGGCACTTTAGAATTACCGGATTCGTAAAAAACCTTACCCAAGACGGTGGGCATGGAATTTAAAAGGGCATCGTCCACCAAGAACAAGTCAAACTCTTCATGCAATTGTCTCTTTTTTTCAAATGGCTTGTATTCGGTCTTCAACTGTTTTAAAGTGACGATTTTGGATAAGCCAGGAATTTTGGCATTTTCGATCTGCTCCAATTCGGCTTCCGACGTCACCAATTGGTCCCGCAAGAAAACACATACTTTGAGTTCGTCAAGTTCATCATCGGCATTATGAATGGGGTTGGCCAATCCAATTACTTTAGGTTTGAAGTTTGGCTTTTCGGAGTAAAACTTCTTGGTGGTGATTTGCAAGTAGACGTTGGTGTTGTCTTCTTCGTCGAACAACTCCAGCTTTTCCTGCTTCTCGTTGGCATCGACGTACTTTCTGAGGGCCTTGATGGCGCCGCTAGCCACTTTTTCGGTGATAAATTCCGATTCAGACTGAATTTTCACTGGCTTGGAGGATTTTTCAGGCTTGGAAACCTTGACTTTTTTGACTTTCCGGGCGCTGGGCGATTCTTCTACAGCATCCTTTCTCTTTATCTTCTTGAGCTTGTCGGAAAGCGGAGTCTTGGGCGAAATTGGGCCTCTAGATCTGGTTTTGGCCATAGTCAAAAATATTCAAAATATCTCATCGCATGAATTTTTGATAGCACAATGTCGGGGAAATGTCGTCAAGTCGGAGGAAGCGAAGTCTTGCCGAGAGTCCGGGACACCGTGACCGGCTCTTCGCCGTCCACTTGGTCGAGCATGATCACGGGACATCCGTTCAGCACGTCTTCGAAGAGCACCTGTGGCTCGGTGTTCAAATCACGTTTGGTGGCTGGGTCGTGGTACCGTCTCACGTGACTGCTATCGAAACCTCCGAGCCGTTCCCAGAGCAAGTGCGTGAGCTCGTCAGGGTTGTAGACCGGCTTGTTGTGAGGGTGTTCTTCCACTTTGTCCCAGTGGTCCCACTCTGGCGGCGGCGATAACGGCGGCGAGATGAGAAACCGTTTCGAGCCGTCCTCGGTAGGCAACTCAAGGTAGTCCACGGACTCCGAAACTTCACATTGTGCCGACTCGTTGTTCCTCATGCTGTAGCTGATCTTGAAGGACGTCCATGGTGGAGTCTTCTGCAAAAACAATTTTATTTCAGAGGCTTGGTCGGCTGAATTGGCAATCAACAAAATTCGCTTCCATTTGTTCAAGCAGATGAGCTCGCACGACAACTTCTCGCCAGCAAGGTGTTGTATGAGGGGCTGCGGCTGCTCGAGTAGACACTGGTCCACATTGGTGAGTATTAAAGTGTTGGTGGGCTGGCGGCTCATATCTAGACTAAAAAAAAGAATAACGACAACTGCAGGATTCGAACCTGCGCGGGCAAAGCCCAAAAGATTTCTAATCTTTCTCCTTAACCACTCGGACAAGTTGCCTTATCGTGAAAATTTTATTTTTCTGGGTCACCAAGACTAATTGGCGTAGGCAAAGTAGCCCGACCTTGTTTGATACTACAATTCTGGAAATTTTTGCCATACAGGAATACCCGCAAGGTTGGTGTTTCGAATTTTACGTGCAATTCCCTCACAATACGATTTTATCGAAGCGATCGATACCTGAGATGCAGAGTTGCTAATTGTATTATGCTAAGACAAATTACCAATAAGGCCGATTTGTAGTACAAATTCACACCTGACCCCTAATTGGAGGAATCGTATCATTCTTTTGGTGAGAATTGGTGAAATGTGTGGAATATTTGATCTTCGCTTATGCCAAGGAACAGGCACTTTCACGATTTCATCTGAATCGAGTTCACCCCTTAGATAGCCTTCTGTTACATACTGTTACACGCTGTTAGAATGCAGCTACAAGAGAAGTTGCGGGTATTCCGAATATTATATGGCTATTAATAGTAAAAGCGCCAAAGAGAGCCAAGTCAAAATCTATTTTTACCTGGATATACGGTTTGGGACTTATGCATTGTACGTGCATTTCTAGGTAAAAAAAAACCTTGATGATTTCAGACTTCAGCAATCTTGTGGTTCTTCAGTGCTGGTAACCCGGGCGCAGAGTCGAATCTTAAAACAAGCTTTGAATCGCCACTCACTCTTTATGAAGCTCAGACTAGGTTTCCTTGACCACAAGGGCCTCATTGCCCTCTTTTGCGTGGTGTTCTTGTCAACTTTGCTTATCTTGGAGCAAACAAACTATAGAGACATTTTAAGCGCCGATGATTCGGCGGTGCATTCCTCGGGAGCAAAAAAGCTCATAGTGTTTCCCAGTACGTTTAGGGGCCCCAAGACTCCTAAAGCACTTCTAGAGTATTATAAGTTGAATTTAGATGAAAACGAAAAGTTTGATAAACCATCTGAAGTTTTCAAATATAATCAGGGCCCAAGCAGCTTATCCAAGAATCTCAAAAGGGCAGAGTTCCACGAACTGGAACTCAATGTGTTTGACTTGCATACTGACAACTGTGAACAAAATGTCAGAGAGCTAAAAATGGAAATCACTGCAAGCAGCACCATTGATACCCAATTGGAGTATATGGTGGGAGTCCTAGAACGTCAGCTCAATTCCGATC
The DNA here is from genome assembly GCA_039762375.1 of Keqinozyma sinolaborantium. Classification (NCBI taxonomy): domain Eukaryota; kingdom Fungi; phylum Ascomycota; class Pichiomycetes; order Serinales; family Debaryomycetaceae; genus Keqinozyma; species Keqinozyma sinolaborantium. The sequence continues at coordinate 69,689 of JAQRFW010000027.1, read as the reverse complement.
CTGCATTTGAAGAACTCAAGCCTTACTTTCCCGATATACACAAACAGGTCGTGGAGGGAACTTTGAGCAAATATTGGTATCGGTTCAGTGGTTCTTCAGTATGGCTCAAAGACCATGGAGTCCATTTTGTCATTACCAGAGCAGAATACACCACTGGAGTCAAGGTAAAGCCCATCATGAGCTTGGCCTACGCCCAGATTTTCGATAGAGATTGGAAAGAGTTGAAAGATATCCTGTTGGTGGTTCATACCGTTGATGATAAGGAGGAACCCCAACTAGAATCGATTCAATTCCCCAAATTTCTTCCTGTGCCCTTCTACCACGACATCTCCCACATGCATAAGCGGTATTATGGACCAGAGGACCCTCGTACGTTCCTTGTTCAGAGTGAAGTAGGTGAGGAACCGGTGATTATTGTGAATGCCCACCACAGGAAAGTCGATAATGGTAAGCAAGTAGATGAGTTGAACTCCCAGGTCAGGTACTCGATGCACCGGTCGATGTTTCTCGTGTGGCCTTTCAGGTACCAAAGAGGCAAGCTCAATGTCAACGGAATCAGCGACCAATATGACGAAGTCATATATAATAAAGTGGTGGAACTCAAACGGCTGAACACCCCTCGTCTAGAAACCCAGAAAAACTGGACTCCAATGCTCAGCTATGATCACCGTCAAATTCATGGTTATGATAAGTATATTTATTTTGTTTACCGGTGGTCTCAACTCGAAGTTTTGAAGTGTAACTTGGACAATTTCCACCAAGGAGTTTCCGACTGTGACTTCGTATACAAGAGGATGGATGACTCTTCAAAAGAAGATGTTGGGCCTTTAAGGGGTGGTACCGAGATGATAAACTTGCTAGACATCATTCCCAATAAAGACCTAATTGATAATCCCCACAAAGAAATATGGGTAGGCTTTCCCCGAGCCCACTTGAAGAAGTGCGGATGTGGAAGAGACTTGTACAGGCCCAATTTGGCGGTGGTCACCAGAGAAGGCGACAATTTCAAAGTAAGTCAATTGTCGTCTTTCGTGTCACTCGACATGAGAGTTTATGGCTGGCTGGCTCCAGAAAAAGTGTGTGACATGAATGAAGCCAACGTACTTATATCCAATGGAGTATCAGCATGGGAGTATGACGGTGCAGATGATTATTTAACCCTCACTGTTTCCGTCGCTGACGAGTACAACTATGTTATCCACTTCAAGAATCTTATGAAACTCTTACTAAAACAGACCGACCTAACCAAATTTGATTTATCCGCCGGCTATGGGGAAAATATCATTAATTGTGCCATTAAGAAGTCGGAGCAATTCTGTAGAGTTTATGGTAAAGAGATTGAAGGCATGAATCAATAGTATAGATTATAGACAAGTTTGATTATTATTAATATAGAAGAAATATCTGGAGATTAACCGGTTTTATAATCGACTTACAAGGTACCGTCGTCAAACAAGATATAAGATTTCATTATACGGCTCTGCTGATCTATTAATATATCATCAATTCGTAGATTGGTCAAAAATATTTCTTGACTAGGCTACAAAATGCCAAGGCTCATAATTAACGGTATTTCAGATTTTAATTTTTTATTGTTGTTCATTGATTTAACCTGGATATCGACAAGCCACCGCTTAATTTGTAATTCCGTAACGTCGTTTATAAAAGGAATCATTTTTGGATCTCTTTCAACTCACTGTTATTTTGCTAATGTTCCTATTTAATGGTAGAAAAGCCACTTTATATATTCTCGTGGCTGCGTTCACGGTAACATTTATAGGGGCTATATTTACCGTCTTCTACACATACAACCCCAAACTTGGAGATAGCAGCCGACTGTTCTGGCTGCACAAGAACATTATTTTTCCAAAGAGCTTCCAACCTGCAAAGCTAAAGGAAGCACTTTCAACCTTCTACAACATTTACTTACAGGATGAGGGAATGGAAGATGTAGACAGCAACCATGTTGTGAGCTACAAAGGCGAAGGTTCAAGTCTCACGCCAGCAATGATAGACAAGGAGTACTACACCAATGATATCGACATGTTTGATGTAAAACATGTTGGTGATTGCCAGAAAGATATGAAAAAACTTCGAATTGGAGTAGCTCGTACCATTTACTTGGACGAAAGCACAGCTGAAATGACCCATAAGTTTATGCACCAGATGGAACATGATGAAGCATTCCACGAGTTTAAGGAGAGATTATACGACGATGTCAAACAATTCAAAGAGGACGGATTGTTGGCTACTAAATGGTTTAAATTTTCTGGTTCCTCTGTGTGGCTCAAGGAGTACGGTGTGCACATGATGGTGTCTCGGGTGGTCTACTCGTCCGTTGGCAAACGCACAGATCCCGATATTAGTTTCATGTATGCCCAATTGTTTAATGCCCAGTGGGAAGAGCTCAAAGATTCAGAATTAGTTTTGCCTATTGTGAACGAACACGGCCACGCAGACTACGAAGCGGTACAGTTCCCTCGGTTCTTGCCAGTTCCCTTCTATTTCAACAAAGAAAAACGATACCTTGGGCCAGAAGACCCCAGAATGCTCTTGTACAAAGGAAAATATGGAGAAGAACCGATCATTATCTGCAATTCCGAGAGAAGAAAAGTCGAGAGCGACGAGGATATCGACCTGAAGGAGAGCAAGATCAAATATGACTTCCAGAGAACAATGTTTGTGGTGTATCCGTTCCGAAAGCAGAGAGGAAAGTTCAACGTTATTGGGTCCACCCAGCAATTCGACAATATTCTCTACCTCAAAGTCACTGCATTGTCCCGAGACCTGATTGAAGGTAACGGGATGGAGAAGAACTGGACGCCAATGCTCAGCCACCAAGATTTGGAGGAAAATGGATACCATAAGAACATCTACTTTATCTACAAATGGCAAGACCTAGCGGTTTTGAAGTGCCGAATGTCCGAAGAACACCAAGGAAAGGCTCCCTGCGAGTTTGTCTACACTCGTAACGACGGCGGGGGCATTGGCCCCCTTAGAGGCGGCACAGAAATGATAAACCTCCGAGACTTATCGCCCAGATTTCTAAACATGAGGTCCGACAAAGAAGTCTGGGTGGGGTTCGCCAGAGCACACATAGACGACTGTGGATGCGGCAAAGACATGTACAGACCCAATTTTGCCGTGGTGACTAGAGAAGGGGACAATTTTAAAATCAGTCAACTTTCGTCATACCTTGGGCTTGATGTGTGGGTCGAAGGATGGGACGACCCCAACGTGCTTTGCGTTCCTGGAGAACACAACGCGTTGATACCCAACGGTGTGTCCGACTGGGTGTTCGACGGTCGGGACGACTACGTGACGTTGAGTTTGTCGATAGCCGACCGGACCAACGTTCTCGTGCAAATACGGAACCTATTTAAAGCCGTCGTCAAGCGCACCAGTGTGTTCCGGTTTGACAAGGACGGCGGGCTCGACAACAGAATCGCAGACTGTGCTCTTGAGTTGTCGGAGCAGTTTTGCAGAGCGTACGGCTCAGAGATGGAAAAACAGGGCAAAACGCCGCCGAAAAGCGACTAGCGCATCAGCGCCAGTCAATTGAGCCGGCCACATACACTATACATCCCCCTCGCATACATACCGCTACAGTAAATAAAACCGCCATGTAGAGCCAGAACTTTTCACCGCACCAATAACATGGCTAAAGCCAAAAAAACCGGGTCCAAACAGAAACAGAAGCCTGCGGTCGCCGCCAAGAAGGGCTATGCCGACAAGAAGGCGCAGGCCAAGAAGCCGAGTGCGTTTTCGGACGCTCCAGTCTTCGACTTGCTCTACAATTTCCAAAAAGCACCTCACCAATGGGCCGCTCGTTATATTCTCGTGCTCACGGCCATCATCATGCGGAGCGCCGTGGGCTTGGGCTCGTTCTCGGGCCAGGGCCAGAAGCCCATCAACGGCGACTTCGAGGCTCAGCGCCACTGGATGGAGTTGACGATAAACTTGCCAGTCAACCAGTGGTATTTCTACGACTTGCCGTACTGGGGGCTCGACTACCCGCCGCTCACGGCGTACCACTCGTACATCTGCGGCAAGATCGGCAGCCTCATCAACTCCGGCTGGTTTGGCCTCGACGTTTCTCGGGGCTTGGAGTCCATCGGGTTGAAAAACTACATGAGATTCACCAGTCTTGTCAGTGAATTGCTCATCTACGCCCCAGCGGTGTTGGGAATCATCTCGTTCATGGGCAAGCGGCTCAACATCAGCCGCATCGACCAGATCGTCATCTCGTGTCTTATCATGAGCCAGCCGGCGTTGATTTTAATCGACCACGGCCATTTCCAGTATAACTCGGTGATGTTGGGGCTCTTCTTGTTCTCGTTCTTGGAGTTGTTGCACTCCAACTACATCTTGAGCTCGATCTGGTTCATGAGCTCGATTTTGTTCAAGCAAATGGCGTTGTACTATGCGCCATTCATTTTCTTCTTCATCTTGGCCAAGCTCTGCAACAACAAGTACGACTTTGAGAACAGAAGCTTGGCCACCCTCGTAAAAAAGTTCAACTGGAGCTACTTGATCTCCATTGGCACGTCGGTGATCCTCACCACTATTGTCTTCTTGACTCCGTTCTGGATCAACCTCAACTGGGCGCAGACCAAGGCCAACTTGGGCCAGATCGTCTTCAGAGTGTTTCCCTTCGCCAGAGGCTTGTTCGAGGACAAGGTCGCCAACTTTTGGTGCACATCCAACTTGGTGATCAAGTACAGAAACATCTTCACCAACCAGCAATTGACCCAGCTCGCGTTGGTGTTCACTTTGGCCTCCGTGATCCCCCCAAGTCTCCTCCTATTTTACAAAAACGTGTTCAACTCAAAGTTTTCCAAGACCAGCACCAGCAAGTCCAAGTACGTTTCTCTCATCTTCGGGTTTGCTGCTTGTTCTTGGGGCTTCTACTTGTTCTCGTTCCAGGTCCACGAAAAGTCAGTGTTGGTGCCATTGATCCCCAGCACTTTGCTTTTCTGCTTGAACGACCCATACTATATTTCCATTACCCAGTGGATTAATAATGTGGCCAACTTCAGCATGTACCCACTTCTTAAAAGAGACGGACTTACCCTCCAGTACGCCATGATGATGGGGTTGATCAACTGGCTCGTCGGCGGTTTGAACTGGCGCAACAACTTGCTCTTCCAGAACGGCTACAAGTTATGGAACGCTATCTTTGTTTTATCGTACTTGCTGATCTTCGCCTTCCATGTGGTAGACTACGGGTTCGCTCCGCCCCCACAGTACCCCGACTTGTGGGTGATTCTCAACACGACGATCTCTTTTGGATGCTTCGCCTTATATTACTTGTGGTTGATCTATGAAATGTGTTTGCTCTAAGCAACGAGGAAGCGTGAAGTTGTGCTTCAACTTTCTGTCTGGGGTGAAGATGCCCCATTCCGTCTCCCATGTATTATTATGCTCATAGAACACCAGTTTCCATGGCTAATGCTTCAAAGTAGAAATAATCATATAGCTCACTATTGCATACCCAATCATTCATGAAATATTCAAAGCTAGTGGCATTGGCGACTGCGTGCCCTTGCAGGCCTCCTGTGTAGGGCCACCCGACCTCGGTTACCACGAGTTTGGCGTGGCTATTGAACGGCTCGACCTGGTACTTGACAAAATCATGCACCCATTGGAAGGCATCTTGTACTTGGATGCCGCCGAAAAACGGGTGCACATTGACGCCTATAATGTCGCAAGCTTCCATGAGCTTTCTGTCTACTAAGGACCCGAGCTCGGATGTGCCCACTTGAATATCAAGGGAGTGCTCTTTCATGAACCGCTTAACCTGGAGTATGATCCGAATAAGCTCATTTCTACTTACATCCTGGCGAAAAAGAACCTCGTTGCCGACGAACACCGTCTCAATGAGCGATGACGGGTACTTTTTCAAGATCATCTCCATGGTCTCCAACTGGTTGGTGTTGACTGCCTGACTTCTATCGATCCAAATTCCCATCGAAAGCGTCATGTTTAGATTGTTGGCCATAATCGCCTGGAGAATGTGCTCTGTCTGGTTGCAGTGGACCCCGTAGTTGCGGACCCGGTTAGTGTACTTGCTCAAGTGAAGCACATCTTGTTCGACGTCACTATACGTGAGTCCGCAAACAGGCTCAAGAGAATTTAGAGGAGAGTAGGCAATGCCCCGGAAAATAGGGGGTGTGGGTTGTTCCACTGTTGTGGTGTTTACAACCGGCACCAATGGAATCGGGCGACCATACTTGTTGTTCAAAAGACGAAGAAGATCCGCTCTATCGTCAGCACTGATCCGGTCAAAGTACCGCAAGCTGGCTGATTCACTCCCAAGCGACAATTGTATGGCCATGGGAATGTACCCGAGCACCACCACCAAGAGAACCAAGCCAATTCCGCCAGCCACCCATTTCCAGTAGGGCCATTGGCCCTTGCCAAAATATGACGCAAGGTCGTAATCTGGCGATGGCGGCAGAGGCTTTTGCAAGGATGGTTCCTCGAGTGGCGCCTCCAGTGCCACTGGTGGCTCCAGAGGGTCGGCGGAGTGTTCCTGGAACACCGACTTTCTAGGGCTTCTTTGGAGCTTCAGGCCTATTTGGAGCTTCAGACTAGAGCGACTACCCCCAGCTAATTTGGGAGGTGACGCCACCGATGGCAACAGCTCCAATCCAAATTCGGTCGACGACGAGTTGATGATGTTAAGTTTGTATTCGTCCGAGAGCTCAATCTCGGAGTTCATCTGGGCCGTGGACAGCGCTTTGGGGCCTGCCGAAAGTACAAGGTTTACAGCTTCGCCAGGATCGAGCGTGGCCTCAATTCCCGGATCGGGGGCCCGACGCTGGCGGTCTACAGGTAAAAGAAGGGCTTTTGGCGGCGGTTTTGGCTGGGAAAAAAGCGATTTCGACCGCTTTCTCGACAAAGTTGAGGCGCTAGGTTCAGGTGAAGCGCCTTGGCGCGACGCACCCGTGCTGTTGAACCGCTTGAGTCTGGTGTGCAAACTCATAATGGGTGCAAAATCACAGATCGCGAAGACCATCACCAAATTTTTCACCATGGCCAAAAAAAAATCCAACGCCGCCAACGCCGCTCGGCTTTTGGAGTCGAAGGTGGCCCCCATCCTTGAGGTCAACTACACGGATCCGTTGTTTGCGGTTTCCATGCATCCCTCGCGGCCCATCGTGGCGTGCGGCCTCGCTACCGGCCATGTTTTCTGCTATAACTACGACGCCGACAAGCTAGAGGACCAGGCAGCCGAGCGCAGAGAGCAGATTAAGACCGAGGAGAAGAGCGCCGTCAAGAAGAACGCCGCGGTGTCGTCGGTGCGATCGGTGTCGCAGACGAAGAAGAAATGGTGGGAAGTGGTGGCCGACCACCGCCAGGTGGAGGACTCGTTGATGACGACGATGTGGAAGACCAAGCGACACAAGGGCTCGTGCCGGTCGGTGATTTTCGACCCGCTCGAAGGCTCTGTTGGTGAGAATATCTTCACTGTAGGCACCGACCATGTGATTAAGAAGGCCGATACTGAGACCGGCAAGGTCACGGGAAAAGTGGACGTGGTAAGCGACTACTACGAAAAGAAGGACGCCGTCACAAAGATCGCGCACTCGGCCACCAACCCGTTCCTTGTGGCGGGGACCGAGAACGGGCATCTTCTCATCTACGATAGCAAGAACATGGGAAAAACCCAAATCAAATACAAGGTGAACCAGGCCCACGACGACTCCATAAATCATATCTTGGCGATGCCGGCAGTGTCAGCGTACCACTACCTCTCTCTTGGGTCGACCACCTTGTCGCATATCGATATTCGGAAGGGTATAGTGACACAGAGTGACGACCAGGAGGACGAGCTTCTCTCGATGTGTTTTGCCACTGACCAGATCACCGAGAACAAGAACGACACCGTGCTCATCTCGCACGGCGAAGGTATTGTGACCATCTGGAAGAACTCCAAGAACCACTGGAGGGACCAGCTTTCTCGGATCAAGGTGAACAAGGGGGTCTCGATCGACGCAATTATCCCTACGATGAACTGCGACACCGACGACATGGCCAGCTCGGTCTGGTGCGGTGACAGCGAAGGGCTCTTGCACCGGATCAACTACAAAAAAGGAAAGGTCGTGGAGACAAGAGTACATTCTAGCGTTTCCGGAAAATACGGTGCTGTGGACGAGGTCGGGGCGTTGGACATCGACTTCGACTACCGGTTGGTCAGCGCGGGCATGGATGGACTCAAGATCTGGCTGAAGGGCAACGACGAAGACCAGGAAGTCGAAAGTGAAAGCGAGAGTGACAGTGATAGTGACAGTGACAGTGAGAGCGACCGGTTCAGTTCCGATGAGTCTGGCAGTGAGGCTGAGAAGGAGGAGCCAGAGACGAAGGAGGACGGCTCAGATAGTGATGTCCCAGAGAAGGATGTACCAGAAAACTCGGAGCTGGAGAGCGACGACTTCCCCAAGAACGACTCCGACTCCGACGCCGACTCCGACTCCGACGCCGACTCCGACTCCGACTCAGACGCACAGTCCGATGCTGGCGCCGCCTCCATCGTGCGCAAGAAGCGGACGCTCCCTACAAAGCCCAAGCGAACGCTCGTCAGCTTGAACGACAAACCAGAGAGCCAGGAACCGGCAGAGAAAAAACCCAAAAAGAAACAGCTCACTACGAAACAGCTCCGCAACATGCAGCAGCACGAGCACGGCATCCGTCATTTTGACGGCTTATAGATAATACACAGCATTTACAGTGACGTTCGCATTATATCGAGATCTGAGCGCAATAGATGGAGAAACTCCAAATATCCACCGTCGACAACGTCACGTTGACCCGCCGGGGGTACTGCATCACGGGGACGCTCATTTTGTCGACGTACCACCTTGTATTTTCGTTTTTCCCCGACCCCAAGGCCGCTCCCAAGGAAATCTGGATCTGCTATCCAGTGATTGACCGCATGTCCAAGAGCAGAGGGTCGTCGTGGATGGCCAACCGGGCCAATCCGTTCAACGGCACGGCCTACGACGGCAACAAGGACACCACGTTGGCCAAGTACTACCAGGACAAGGACTTCGACCACTACTCAGCTTCTCACATCCGGCTCCAGTGCAAAGACTTTACGTTCTACTCGTTTGACTTTGCCAACGACCTCATCTGCACCGAGGTGTTCTACAAGCTCAGTGCTCTCGTGTGTGCGCCCAAGGTGCAGTCGGACCTCAAGGCGTTCTACGCCTACAACTATACGCCCAACGTTTTGGAGTCGAATCTCGAGACCAGCGGATGGAACTTGTACGACCCCAAGGAGGAGTACGCCCGTCTTGGGCTCGTGTCGCAGTACTGGCGGCTCTCGGACGTCAACGACGGCTACAAGATGTGCGCCTCGTATCCTGAACTCGTGGTGGTGCCGGCGTCCATTTCCGATAATGTGGTCAAGCATGCGGCCAAGTTCCGGTCCAAGCAGCGGATCCCGGCCGTGGTATATAGACACAAGCTCTCGCCCAACGGCAACGTCATCGCTCGGTGTGCACAGCCGCTAGTAGGCCTCAACATTCAGAACCGGTCTCTCCAGGACGAAAAGCTCATTGGCGAGATCTTCAAGACCCAGGGAGTCGAGCGGGTCGACTCGCTCACCGAGGACAGCGAGTTTGCCGAGCAGCCGCAGCGCAACCTCATTGTGGATCTCCGGCCCATTACCAACGCTATGGCCCAACATGCTCTTGGTGCTGGCACCGAGAACATCGAGAACTACAAGGGCAAGCCCGTCAACGGCAAGGACGAGGGTGAGGCGGCCCGCTCCGTCGACAAGATCTTCTGCAACATAGACAACATCCATGTGATGCGAGACTCATTGAACAAGCTCACGGCGGCCCTCAACGACCTCGACGACTTCCCAGTGTCTGTCAACGCCGACAGCCAGAAGGTGGCGTACCCGTTGGTGCAGCAGGCGCTCTCCAAGAGCCAGTGGCTCCACCGGCTCTCGATCATCCTCCAGTCGGTGGACCGCATCACCAAGTCGGTGCATCTCAACAATACAAACGTCATTATCCACTGCTCTGATGGCTGGGACCGGACCTCGCAGGTGTCGGCGCTCCTGCAGCTCTGCCTCGACCCGTACTACCGCACGCTCCGCGGGTTCATGGTGTTGGTGGAGAAAGAGTGGGTGAGCTTCGGATTCAAGTTCAGCACCCGGGCCGACCATGGCGGGTGCATTGGTGCGGTGCTCCCTAAGCCGCTCCAGGACTCGGAGTTCGAGCTGCCGGACCCTGCGGGCAGTGCTCGGGCCGTGACGTCGTTTTTGCTGAGGGCCGCCAACAAGGCCGCCAACCACATACGAAACACGGCGTCTGCGGCTGCCGGGTCGCCCGCACCGTCGTCGTCGACGTCGTCGTTGCCGCTCGCCAGCTCAGGTTCCGCGGACGACGCAGACAACCGGGCGGCCTCGTCCTCAGTATACAACGGCAGCAGCGACAAGTCGCCGATCTTCCACCAGTTCCTCGACAGTGTGTACCAGATCTTGCGGCAGCACCCCACAGCATTCGAGTTCAACAGTCGGTTTCTCAAGCGGCTCTTCTACCACTACTACTCGTGCCAGTACGGGACGTTTTTGTGTGATTCCGAACGAGAGTACAAGGATATCCACGCCACGTTCGGCAACACGGTGGCGGTGTGGGACTACTTCAACTCGCGGCCATCGGAGTTTTGCAACCCCGGCTACGTGGCCAACGAGGACGTTCTTCTATTTAATTTCTCCGATGTCAAGTGGTGGACGGAGTTGTACGGGCGCAGCGATGAGGAGATGAACGGGTTGTCCAACTCGCTCGACCGCAAGTTTGCCAAAATGAACCTCACTAAATAGCATAATACATAATTGCGTGGCTCGGTTATCTAAAAAATCTATGAAGTGCCAGATCAAGATCCGGATTGCCCAGTGGCAGACGTTTCGCCAGCTCGGCACCAGCGCCGGGCGGCGCCAGGCAGCCTTAGGCTCCGGCCCGCACGGCGTCGACGGGCGGTCTCCGTTCATGGAGTCGTCCGCACAGGGTCTAGCCATCACTGATCCATTTATCTTGTACCAGAACTACATTCTGCAGGGCCTATTGGAGAAGGACGAGTACCAGCTCCGCGCCATGAAGGAGTTCCAGAAGCTCTACCACCGCGTGGTGGACTACACGCCGCCAGAAGAGCTTCTGGTCCGCATCAGCTTGCTTCTCCGGCAGATCGAGATCAAATACGCCGAAGCCAAGGTGCGGGAGCACGGCGCCGGCATCATCCCCATGCGGTTGAGCTCGGTGGCCAACTTGTTCCGCAAAGACCCCAAGGCCGAGAAGCGCCAGCTCATCAAGCTCATCACCGATGAGGAAGAGCTCGAGAACTTCGCCTCGCCGCAGGGGCTCTTGGTCAATGGCGAGGTGGGCTGCGGCAAGTCCATGCTCATGGACATCTTTGCCGCGTCGTTGCCCCACAAGTCCAAGATGAGGTGGCATTTCTCCAACTTTATGCTCTGGGTCTACAACGAGATCCACAAGATCCAGCACGAGAAGCTCCTCACGTCGACGCTCTACAGCGGCACCAACCTGAAGACGCTCTCTATGGAGCACGAGTTCATTCTCTTCGAGATCGCCCAGAAGATGATCGCCAAAAACACCGTGTTGATGTTGGACGAGTTCATGTTGCCGGACATCGCCTCCGCCAACATCGTCAAGATCCTCTTCACCTACTACTTCAAGCTCGGCGGGGTCTTGGTCGCCACCTCCAACAAGTTGCCGGAGGAATTGTACTCCAACGAGTTCCACAAGCTGAAGTTCCGGTCGTTCGTCAACATCTTGAGCTTCCGCTGTGCCTCCATCGACATGCGCTCCGACAAGGACTACCGCGTGCAGTTCTCGGACCTCAACGTGGCCAACCCCAACGCCGTGGTCAAACACGCCAACGACGCCCACGAGGACCTCTGGGTCCGCATGATCAAGGCCCGGGCCATTGGCGTGCCCGAGGACCTGGCCATGATGGGCGCCGACGTGCGGCTCCAGCAGTTGGGCGAGCCGTCGTCGTTCGTTGTCTACAACCGCCACACCAAGCTCCCGTTGACGTTTGGCGACGTGTGTTACCTCGAATTCGACTACATCTGCAAGGGCCTCTTCTCGTCGTCCGACTACATCACGTTGGCGTCAACGTACCGCACCATCGTCCTCGACAATGTGCCCGTGTTGACGACCAAGATGAAGAACGAGGCCCGCCGGTTCATAGCGTTGTTGGACGCCATCTACGAGAGTAAGTGCCAGTTCTTCATCCGCACCGACGTGCCCATCGACTACACCTTCTTCCCGGACGCATACGAATCGGATGCCCCCGGCTGGGTCAAGGAGCTTGTGCAGAGCGACACCGACAACAATCTCGAGGTCCAGGACGAAGAGATGTTTGCCAAAACCAGTATCGCCATGTCGAACCCGTACAGACCCAACGTGGCGTCTTACGACCAGACGCACACCGAGACGTACGATCTCAGCAAGCAGCAGAAGGACGACTACGCCAACATGAAGGCGTTTACGGGAGAAGACGAGAAGTTTGCCTTCAAACGGGCGGTTTCCCGTATTAAAGAAATGGTAGGGTCTACATCGTGGCGAGACGCCGACCGCTGGGTGCCGCTTGACCAGAGCATGAGGCCGTGGGAGACGGCTACGTCTACAATTGTGGCCTCTGGTGATACAAAACCAGCAGAAATGACAGTGTCAATGGAGCAGGAGATCCAGGCGCTCATCAAGGACAAAGAACAGCTCCTCAACCAGTTGCCCCGGGATCTCAGCGAGCAGAAGCGAATCCCATTCCGGCAGTTCAACAGTAAGTTGGCGCCAGGGTTCAGCATGGAGCATTTCTGGCAATTGGGCAAATGGGGCACGCCAAAGCGGCTTAAGGACGGTATAGCCAAGTCCTGGATGAATTACAATAGATAGAAAAGTTTACATAGATTGTGGGACTAAAATTAACTTTACACTTTGATTTACGAATATCCCAAGGCTGTCACTATTCCCCACTAGTTCCGCCACATATGTTCTGTCTCATGACTTCTGCACTCGACTACAAATAATTGTAGGTTAGCTGCAAAAAGGTCCACTCGGAAACTTTTAGGATAACATGGGGTTATGGTCGTAGTCTCTGATCAATGCCGAGATAACTGAGTGGATGTCTGTGCGATAGGGAAATAGATTACCAACCTTAAATTCAATTTTTTTAGTTTCGTAAGGCTCTAATTTATATATTAATAAAGGATACTTCCAAAGCTGAATTTCCGACATTGAAATGGCTGCTCTCATATTGTTGCTCGTAGTGTCTCTTTTGGTGAGCTTAGCGATATTGGTTTTTTTGAACCCAAAAACAGTCAAACAATTGACCCCTTCTGTACCTACAGCTGTGGTGCTACTACCCTTTATTGCAGGTTTGGGCCTTTGCGTTGCTGGCACTATGATGGAAAGTCATAAAAGGCCGTGGATTGATAGTGTCAAGGGAATAGGATTAGTGCCTTCTGGCTCCGATTTCCTTGTATACAATGCAACCCACCGGTTCAGTATAAATTCGGAATCTTTGGTCTCGACGCTCCAGGAATTTGCCCTTGGCAAGACAGATGTTGGCGTTGAATTTGGTAGCCAGAAGTTGGTGCAAATGCTACAATTGAACTCATTGTCTCCATCTAGTGGATTGTCAGAATCAGTTTCTTGGAGACTCTCCGACGGACCTACAGTGCTCGCTGGCGGAGTTGCACTCTGCGCTATTGGCGCCGGGTTGTGTGCAAAGTTGTGTTAGCTATTTTTAGCAGATAGTTTAGAGTGCATCAAAGATTAAAGGCCGACTAAAAGCCAATACGCCCACTAAATGCAAATTAAAGCCAATCAGAAGACAACAAGACCAGTCTAACCAGGCATGCACGCCTCGTACATTGAATCGGGACATGCATGGCTGAGAGATTCTGAAAATTAGAGATAGTGAGCTAGGAAGATAGTGAAAAAGTACGAATACGTAGTCCTGCAAGTCTCCCAAATTCGGCGGAGGCTTGGCTAGCCGCAAATACGGTATGTGGTGGTGCCAGCATGCCCACCCCGGTTACGTCATAGATAAGCCGCCAGCGCCAGAACAATAGGCGTGTGCGACCCGGCATTTTCCCAGACAGACGTAGTGGATCGCAGCAATAGACCAGCATGGGCAACAACACTTCGCAAATCAGACGGTCGTCGGTGAGCTTCAACGAGCTGAACGTGCGTCGGTCCGGGCTGCTGCAGCCGGACGCCAGAAATTTGGACGAGGAGTTCTCCAACAAGATTTTACATGAGGTTCGGAAACCTCAAATCAAGCCCATAACGGCCAACCGCCAATTCTCCAACGACTTGATCGAGGACGAGTTCAACGAGTTGAACGACTTGATTGACACCGACAATCTCGAGCTCGAGCGCAATATTCTCCCGCACGAGGAGCTGGCCGGGCCCAAAACGGCGGAATCTGACGACATGGACGTCGACCACACCCCGACGCCCGATTTGCTGAGCGTGGACTTCGCCAAGATCACGCTGGGCGGGCGCAGCGCGCAGCCGTCCCCCGGGGCGGTCGCCACACTGTACTCCTCCGACAAGCTCATCCCCGTGGAAATCAAATGGGTCAATGCCACCAAAGAGACCATCAACAAAATCGCCATTATCGGGTCGTTTTCCAACTGGCGCAACATCATACGGCTCCGCCCCGCGGCATTGCACCCCAACGAGTACGTGGTGACCGTCAAGTTGCCGTTGGGCGTGCACAAGTTGTTGTACATCATCAATAACGAGTACCGGGTCAGCGAGCAGCTCCCCACGGCCACGGACCAGGAGGGCATTTTCTTCAACTGGTTCGAGGTGTTGGACGAGCTGCACTTGTTCAACCACTCGCAGAGCCAGGCATCGCGGACCAACGCCTCCACCAGCTACGATGCTAACATTATTCTGGCAGGGCAGCAGGACTTGGACCGCATCAAGAAGAAGTCCAACTCGTTTCTCGCCAAGATCACCAAGGACGAGGCCAACTTCGAGCACGTCGAGTACATGGAGGAGTCGTACTCGCACACCCCGGACGATAACAACCCCTACATGCTGATGAAGGACCACAACTCCACGTCGTTCTTGATGAGCCAGACGCTGCAAAAGCAGCTCGAGTACCTGGGCGAGATCCCCGAGGTGTTCATCAACTACAACTCGTTCAAGTCCCACAACTCGCACTTTGAGCTCCCGGAGCCGCCCCAGCTCCCGGCCCACCTCAACAACGTGCTTCTCAACAAGCTCTCGCAGCCGCCGCCGGCCGCGCACTCGTCCATGGACCTGTTCAAGCCGCCCAGCGCCTCGTTCATGGACAAACGCCCGCCGCTTAGACGGGCCGATTCGTCGTACTACGCTTCCAACCAAGAGGCCTACCATCTCTCGATCCCCAACCACGTCATCTTGAACCATCTCATGACCACGTCGATCCGCAACGACGTGCTTACAGTGGCGTGCATTACTAGATACTCCGGCAAGTTTGTCACCCAAATCATGCACTCGCCGGCTGACCAGGTGTAGCCGATCAGTTCCGCAGTGCGAACAATTTGTAATCTGAAACCATGTCTTGGAACGGGATTAAGAAGGCCATTAACCGGGCCGGCACCCAGGTGATGGTCAAGACCGGCTACGTGGAAGAGTCCCACGACATGCAATTCGAGTTTGAAGAAAAACGGTTCAAATTGATGGAGAAAAACCTGAAAAAGCTCCATCTGGAGCTCAAGCATTACCTCGAGTCGTTGCGCATCGTGTCGACGGCCCAGGTCAACCTCGGCGAGGTGCTCAGCGACTTCTACGGCCAGAAGCACGCGGCGCAGCGGTCCGACGACGACAAGAGCGCCAGCTTCGCCGAGGAGTACCTCAAGGTGATGAAGCTGCTCGACACAGACACATTGCGCAGCCTCGAGCTGCCCTACAACCAGGTGGTGCTCAATCCGGTGGCGCGGTTCACGTCGTACTTTGTGGAGGTCAACGAGGCCATCAAAAAGCGCCACAACAAGAAGCTCGACTACGACTTGATGAAGTCCAAGCTCCAGAAGTTGGTCGACAAGCCCAAGGAAGACGCCAATGAGCAGGAGACCAAGTTGTCGCAAGCGCGGGCCGACTTGAACCTGTCGCAGGAGGCGTACGAGGAATTGAACGATAACCTTAAGGCCGAATTGCCCAAGCTCATCAACCTCCGGGTGCCGTTCCTCAACCCGTCGTTCGAGAGCTTTGTCAAGCTCCAGCTCCGGTACTTCAACGAGTCGTCGCGGCAGCTAGATCAGCTCCACCAGCAATTGGACTCCGGCGTCAGACAAGACTACATCAACGGGACCCTCCAGAACCGGCTCGACGACGTGCTCGGCAAGATGCGCGAGCTCAACATCGCCGGATCCCGGTAACGACCTCACGACTGTATAGTAGCCTAACTAGTTATGCTTATATCTTCTCACGAAAACTATTTTTCTTATCATGTCCATACTTAGGCGCAGGAAGGACGACGACCCGTCGGGCATTGGCGAGTCGTTCTGGGCGGCGTACTACGACCAGTTGCTGCGCAGCGACCCGCAGTTCGTGGCGTTGGGGTCGTCCCATGTGGCAAAGCTCATCAAATGGTTCGGACAGTTGAATCTTCCGAAGCCGACAAACTACCAGGTTGCTTGCTTGCTAAATTCGCCGCTCACCCAGGGCGACTTGGCCCGCACATTCGAGTTGGTGCGCTACTACCAGCTCAGCGTCGACGGGTTGTTCTTGACCAACGAGGGCCACGATAAATTGGGCCGGTCTATTCAATATGCTGGGGCTGAGAACTGGGAAAACGTCATGTGCTACATGGACGCCCTTTTGTTCGCCATGTTCACCAACTTGGACTCGTTCGAGCCCATCCTCTTCATCTCCAACCAGGCGGAGAACCTGCTTGTCAACCGGCTCTCCAACTTGTTGCGAGTGTATGTCAATTTGCTTCGATCGGGCCACCTAATCAGGACCGACTTGACCCAGCGCATCTGCGAGACGCTTCTGAAGCTCGGCTACAAGGAGGCCATGTCGCACCACCAGCAGGACTCGGCGGACTTGTTTGAGTTTCTCACCGAGACCATGATGATGCCGTTGCTCACGTTCAAAATCGACATCAAGCACGCAGGCAAGTTCAACAAGGACGACGACCAGAAGTACACCCGCGAGCGCATCCTCTTTGTCAGCATCCCCGAGGAGCTCGACGGCGAGTCTACTGATGACGACATTCTTCTCGAAGAGTGTCTTGAGCATTACTTTAACAATTCCATCAATGTCAAGCGGGAGTTGGAGCGCAGAGCCACCTTGGAAAGCACCAAGATCCCCGAGGACTCCGACGTCATCGAGGTCACCGACACCCACTCGGACTTTGACAAGAACAGCGCCCGCTTCGAGGTCCGCACCCGCTCCTCCACCTTGTCGATCTGGTCCGTCAGCGAAAACGAGCTGGGCCCCAAGCCCCGCGAGGTCAGCTTGCCGGCGTGGATGTTCTTGCGGCTCTTGCCGTTCTACACCGACGACAACAACGTGTCGATCTCCAAGAACGGCAACATCTCCAATGTGGCCCGCAACTCCAAAGAGTTCGCCAACAGACGGCCCGTGCTCCCCATCTGCTTGAAGAGATACAACTACTCGAACCTGAAGGCCAACAGACTGCAGAAAAAGGTGATTATCCCGCCCATCATCAGCTTGCCGCAGTTTGTGGCCGACGACGACGACGACAGCAGCTCCGGCAACTACAAATTGATTCTCGAGTCGGCCATCTGCCACCGGGGCACCTCGATCTCGTCGGGTCATTTTGTGGCGGCCGTCCGGTGCAACTACAACAAGATCAATGAGACCGACGACGAGGCCTACAACGCCATGTGGTACTTGTACGACGACATGAAGAAGTCCGACAAGGTGGTGCAAAAAAGCTTCAAAGAGGTGTACACCACCGAGTGGCCCTACATGCTCTTTTACCGCTTGATCGAAATCGACGACACCACCGCCAACTCGAGCTTGAAGTCGGCGGCCAGCTCTATCGTGGGACACTCCAAGTTCACGCCTCCGCAGGGTTTCAAGAACTCGTACTGGAAAGACGATCCGCTCACACCCATCATGTCTGCCAGCAACTCGCCGTCTCTCAGATCGGAGCCGGACCCCCATCTCGACTCGATGTTATCGCACAAGACTGAGCCGGTGAGCAGCCCAGCCCCAGAGTGTCTTCCTACTGATCCAAAATATACCGACATCAAAGACAAGTATTATTGGTACGTTCCAGACGCCGACAAAAACTACTACAAGGAATACCCTTCGACGTCTCGAAACAACACCCGCGAGCCCAGCTTGACGCCGCAGTTCCGGCGCAACTCCCAGTGGAGCGACCACGGCCACCACGCCGAAAAGGCCCGGTCCATCAACGTCGCTGATCTTCTGAGGGAAATGGAGACGTTGCAGGTGGAAAGACTCCAAACCCACCACTCCAACACGTCGTCGGCTTCGTTCTGGAGCAAGTCGAAAAACCTTTTCTCAAGCCCAAAGCTGCTGGACAGTCCGTTATCGAGAACAATCTCACCTATTGATCTTACAAGCCAAGAGGATATAAATGTGGCTCCCGAGAAATCCCACGCAGAGGGGGCCAAGACCCCCGAGAAGAGCCATCATCATAGACATCATCATGTGTTCCACAAGGATGACATTCACAAAGCATATAAGAAGTCTAGGCGCAAACGAGACGCCTACAAGCAAGATAAGTGTATTATTAGTTAGTTATTTATATAAGATCATTAGTCACAATAGTATATCTTGCCGTCTGAGCCTGCAGCAGCAACTTTACTTTGCTCTTGGGGGTGGTACCCGATGGTGGTGATAAGCTTCGGGGCTAGTTTGAGTTTCAGAATTAGCGCCGTCTTGTGCCAGTCCCAGAAGAGGACATTTCCCTTGGAGTCTCCGCTGCACAAGATCTTTCCGTCTGGCGACATGGCTATATCGATTTTGTATCCGGTTATGTTGAAGTTCTTGAACAGCTTCTGTTTGGTTCTGAACTTGTCTGTGCCCTCGATTACATGGATGGTGTCCTTCATATCTTGGAGAGCAACGTACTTGCCAAAAGGCGGAAGTACCGCCACAGATGCAACCGCATACAGAGATCCAATAGGGATGGATTTGGGCGGAATATTGATGCCCCATTTCCAGATGATCACCGACTTATCGTCAGCAGTAGAGATAAATTTCAGCCCATTGTCGATCACCGTCAACGAACTAATGCCACTGAGGTGCATGCTGTATGTTTGAATGTGGGACCCATCCTTGAGACTGTAGTGCTCGATCTTGTGGTTCATAAGACCCACAATGAACTCCGATTCGTCATTAGGATTGAATTGTAAGGACGTAGGAACCGCTTCCACCTCGATTGATTCGAGAATCTCTCCGCTGAGAGTGTCCCAGAGCCTGACGTACTTGTCAAACGAGCAGCTGAGAAACCGGTCGCCCTCTTTGTTGAAAACAATGTCCTTGACTGGCTCAGTGTGTCCACAATACTCTCGGAGGAGTTCTCTGTTCCTGTAGACATCCCACAACCGTATGATGGCATCGTTGCCGCACGAGAGTAGGAGGTGGCCAGTGCCAGGGAAGAACCGGATCTTGCTGGTGCCCTTGGTGTGGCCCTCGTAGGTGTGGATAACTTTCTTGGGCACGAAGCATTCCTGGGACCCAGAGATTTTTGTTAGGTTCACTTTTGTGGGCGGGAGGTCCATGTACTGGGCATTGGAACTCATGAGGAAGGATGTGGGCTGGTGGGGCTCGGCGGTTTCAGCCTCGTCTTCGGGTTCCGATTCGGGTTCAGGTAGTTTTTCAGTCTGAGATGGTTCTGGCTCCAGGTCCTCGTCAAAGTCGGCCCACGGACCCAAGTAGTCGTCCTCCACATTTCCCTTGCGCCGCTTTGTCTTGGTCTTCTTGCGTTTCCTCGAGGGCTCTGGGCCCCGTTTCAAACTGGCCTTATCGAGATACAAGCCGGTGATAATGCCACCGGCATTAGACTGCTCGGAAACGGCTATTTCGGGCTCTTCTTCGGCAGGGACCTCTGGTGCAGCATTAACAGCCCGCTTGGCGAGGTTCTCCATCTCATCGTCGTCGTCAGACGAGTAATTGACCAAGATCACCATCGAGAACTCGCGATGAGAAGCGATGAGATTTTCAACTCAGGCTAACTGGACCCCACAATGAGCAAAAGAAGAGTTGACGACGATTCAGACATCGACGTATCGTCCTCGGAGTCGGAGGACGAGCAGCAAGAACAGCAAGAAACGGTGGACGTGGACTTTGACTATTTCGACCTCAACCCAGAGGTGGATTTCCATGCCACCAAGAACTTTCTCCGCCAGCTTTTGGGGGACGACTCCTCGCTCTTCGATCTCTCGGGCATTGCCGACATGTTCTTAAAGGAGCACAGCGTGGGTACAACCATCAAGACCGAGGGTAAGGACGGCGACCCATTTGCTCTCTTATCGGTGATCAATGTGCAGCAGAACAAGACGCAAGCATCTTTGAAAACGCTCTTGGACTACTTGGTCAAGAAGACCAGCGGCAACCTCGAGTTGAACATGATGTTGAAGAAGCTCCTTGCGGACAATTTGAAGTTGGGGTTGATTATCAGCGAGAGATTGATCAATATGCCCGTGGAGGTGGTGCCGCCCATGTACAAGATGCTCCTCGAGGAGATGACCAAGGCCAGCGACGCGCACGAGTCGTACGAGTTCGACTACTTCTTGATCATCTCCAAGGTGTACAAGCTTGTGGCTGCCAATGTGGAGGACGAGGACCAGCAGAAGTCCAAGAAGAAGAAGCCCGCCGCCAGCGAAACCCCCGAGATGGACTACTTCCACTACGAGGACATGGTGCTCGAGGCCAACGCCATGTACCACGACTACTACGACTACAACACCGTCAGACAAGAGACCGACTCGAGAAGAGTTTTCACCGAGTACGGCATTGACCCCAAATTGAGCTTGATTTTGATCCACAAGGACAACTTAGCCCAGAGCATCCCGGAAATGGAACAGAAGTTCCCACCTTTTTAGATATATACCACTGTTAAATAAATCGCTGGAGCACACGACTCTGAAAAATTTTTAGAGGTGAATTTTTCAGAATCATCAACATGCCTCCTCCACACAAGAACCATAATTTCCGCCCGGAGAACGTGTTGAAGCGTGCCGAGGACTTAATCGCCGTCGGGCAGCGCGACGCCGCCTTGGAAACCTTGTACGAGCTCATCATCTCCAAGAGAATCCGGTATTTGCCAGTCGAGGACTTGGAGCCCATTGCTTCTTTGCTCATTGAGTTGGCCGTCGACCTCAGAAAGGGCAAGTTGGCCAAGGACGCCTTGCACCAGTACAAGAAGAACGTCCAGTTGAACGAGAACGGTTTGGAGTCCGTCCAGGTCATTGTCCGTAAGTTCATCGATTTAGCAGAAAAAAAATTGGACGAAGCCCAGGCCAAAGCCGACATCAAAATCGACCAGGATGACGACGACTTGGAGACCTCCGAGACCCCCGAGTCCATCTTGTTGTCTGCTGTCAGTAACACCGACTCCGCCGACAGAACCGAGAGAGAATTAGTGACTCCATGGTTGAGATTTTTATGGGAAGCCTTCAGAGCCGTGTTGGATATCTTGAGAAACAACTCCAAGTTGGAGGTCACCTACTCTGCTATTGTCAACCAAGCCTTCCAGTTCTGCTTGAAGTTCAACAGAAAGGCCGAGTTCAGAAGATTGTGTGAATTGTTAAGAACCCATATGCAATCGGTTACCACCCAGATCAAATCGTCCAACACCAACGCCATCGACTTGTCGGACTCCGAGACCGTGCAGCGTTACTTGGACCAAAGATTCGCCCAGTTGAACATCTCTGTCAAGTTGGAGTTGTGGCAGGAATCTTTTAGATCCGTCGACGATGTCCACACTTTGATCACCTCTTCCAAGAAGTCGCCCAAGGCCGTCATGATGGCAAACTACTACGAGAACTTGGCCAGAATCTTTGCTGTGTCCGACAACTCGTTGTTTCACGCCGCTGCCTGGAACAAGTTCTTCAACTTGTACTCTCAGTCGCCTAACGCTACTGACGACGAGTTGAGCCACTACGCCTCCATCTTGGTGTTGTCGACTTTGGCCATCCCCCAAAAGTCCTTGAACAACAATGAGACCGTTGTGGACGACCACAAGGCCAAGAACGCCAAGTTGACCTCGTTGTTGAACTTGAACAAGGTTCCAAGCAGAGAAAGTCTTATCAAGTCGATCATCAACAGATCCATCTTGTCCTACGTCGACCCTGTTGTGGTCAAGTTGTTCAAGGTCTTGGAGGAAGGCGAGTTCCATCCTTTGGTTATCAAAGAAAAGGTGTCTGCTGTTTTCAAAGAAATTCAAGGTGACAAGTCTTACAAGCACTACATTCCTACCTTGACCCAAGTTATCTTGATCAAGTTGTTCCAACAGGTCAGTCAAGTCTACGAAAGTATTAAATTAGACTACTTGATCTCTTTGGGTATCTTTGAGAACACTGAGTTACAGTTGACTCCTTTGGAGGTCGAAGACTTGATCGTCAACGCCGTCAAGGATGGTCACTTGTCTTTGACCATCGACCACGAGTCCAACGTCGTGTTGTTCAAGTCTAGTCCATTCGAAGAATCTTCCAATGAGACCATGACCACCAAATTGCAAGGTTCTCCAGCTGAGCTCATTAGAACTCAGTTGTCTAACTTGGCCCACACCTTGTCTGAGTCCATCAGAAAGTCCAACACCACTGAGTATGCTGCTCAAGCCAAGAAGGCTCGTGAGGTTGCATTGACAAGAATTGTTGAAAACATCGTGGCTGAACAACAAGACATTGCTAGCCGTGAAGAGATTATCGAAGAACGTAAGCGTGTGGCTGAGAAGTTGAGACGTGAACAAGAGGAGGAAGCCGCCAGATTGAGACAAGAGAGACTCGCTTCTGACCAAAAGGCTGAACAAGAAAGACTTCAAGAAGAGCAAGAAAGAAAGAACAGAGAGAGACTCGAAAAGGAGAAGCAATTGATCAGAGAACAAGAAAAGAAGAAGCTTGCTGAAGAAATCAATGCCAAGGGTATTATCAAGATTGATATGGATAACTTGGATGAGTTAGATACCGAAAAGTTACGTATCATGCAAATTGACCAATTGAACAAGGACAAGAAGGACTTGGAAGGCAAATTGAAGATCATGGCTAAGAAGATTGACCACACTGAAAGAGCCTTCAGACGTTACGAGTTGCAATACTTGGAGAAAGACGCTGAAGCTCAAAAGGAAAGAGATGCTCAAACATTTGAAGAACTTAGAGAAGCTAAGATCAGTAAAGCTAAGGCTGAGTTCGAAAGAGCACAAGGCTTGAAGAAGCGTTTAGGCCGTCTTTTACCAGACTACTCTGCTTTCAAAGCTGCTATTGACGCTAAGAACAAGGAGAAGTTAGCCAAGGCCAAGGCCGCTGCTGCTGCTGCTTTAGACGCTGCCAAGAAGGAGCGTATTGAACATGTTAAGCAACAGCGTCTTGAAGAGTTGGCTATCAGAAAGGAAAGAGAAGCTCAAGAAAACGAAGAAATGCAACGTAAGGCCAAACATGAAGAAGATATGAACAGATTGAAGGAGGAATTGAAGGTTCAAAGAGAAAAGGATGCTGAAATGGCAAGAAGAAGACAAGAAATGGACGCTGAGATTGCTAGAAGCAGAAACGCTCCACCTGCTCGTGCTACTCCTCCACCTGCTCGTGCTTCGCCTCAACCTGCTGCTGCAACTCCTCAACCACCTAAACCAATGAGTTTCGCTGAAAAGATGAGATTGAAGAGAGAGGGTAAGTTGCCATAGTTACTAGCAGATGCATACATTAAAATAGATTTAATACAGTGATTCATGTGGAATTTGTACTTTACCTGTTGTAGATTTGGAGCATACCTTTCGAACAAATAGAGTGATACCGTAAAAGCAAATCCTGCAAAATTTAGATGTAAGACAAAAAATAGTTTTACCAAACGGCGTACTTAGAACGGAAAGTGAAAAGAAGCATTCTTTACAACTCAACGTCTCGTTATAGCTACAACTATCAAAATGGATGTACATTGCCTATTATACCTTTTTCTTCTTGGACCATTCAAGATGCAAGATCAATGAGTGATAACCTTTACCATTCAAATCGTTTAATGCTTGTTCTGCGGCGTGTTCACTCATGAAGGACACATAAGCAAAGCCTCTGGATTCCCCAGTTTCTCTATTACGCACCACGTTGGCTCTTTGTAAGGGACCGTATCTGGCCAATAATTCGTTTCTTAACATATCTTCATTGACAATGCTGTTCAATTGAGAGATTCTTAATGTCGTAGAGTCGTCTCTAGCGGATGGATCGATCTTAGGCAAGTTACCGTTGGCGTCCTTTCTCAAGTGTCTTGGAACATATTTACCTGGAGCCGAAGCAGCCTCAGAAGATTCAGAAGCTTCTGCAGTAGCAGACTCGGTCTTGGTGTCACCGAAAGTGTCCTTGAAAGGACATTTAGAGGTGAAATGGTCACCTTCACAGATTCTACATCTGATTCTCTGGGACGAGACGATTTGGGATTTCTGTGCTTCTTGAGTTTCTTCTTGTTTTTCAACCTCTTTCCACGAAGTAGCCAACTTCAACTCGACAATCTCACCCAACTGGGTGGTTCTGGTGTCTGGCCCGGGAGGCGTGTTCTTTTCCTTTCCGTATTTGACCCAATTCTTACGTTGGGCAATCAAAGGATGGACTTTTTCCTTGACCTTGATTTCTTTAATCTTTTGAGTGATTTTGACCTTTTGGCCCTTGTTGTTCAAGCGGAAACTCACCACCGTCTTGGTTCCGTCGGGGTTGGTCGTGACCTCAGGCGTAGGGAAGTCGTCCTCGGCATCTGCCCACGAATTAAGAACAGCTGCTGACATTTCTGATAAAGTGAAAAAACTTTTCAATGCGACTTACACAAAATTTCGCTAAGGTCTGGGGCCGTTCAAGTTTTGACTGGAACCGGTTTATCAAGCGAAGAGCTCCGTGATGAGCGTGGCGAGCTCCTGCCGTCTGTATACCTCTTCGTGCTGTCCCCAGTGGGGGAGCACCAATTTGTAGGCGATGGCCCGTGAGTCGAGGACGTCCTGTAGGCACTGGGTCTGGGCTGGCGAGAGGAGCTCGTCGTCAAGCGAGTGGACGAGAATTAGCTGTGTAGAGCCGTCGATGAGCTTGAACGGCGGAAACGAGCCAGAAGTTTGGAACGCCTCGACGTAGTGGCGCTCGTCCACGAAGGCGGCGTCCACAAACCCTCTGTAGTCGTCGCCGTACTGGTGGAGCATTTTCTGGACGTCGAAGATGCCGTCTACGAACACGATTTTGTCAAAAACGATATAGTCGATGTTGGCGAAGGGCTCCGCACCGCCTAACCGCTCGAACCCCACACGGATAACCTCGTCGTAGTTGAGCAACTGGAGGCTGAAGGATGCCCCCACCGAGTGGCCTAATAACAGGATTTTCGTCTGGCCAAGTTTCTCGTAGATGAAACTAACAGCATTTACCACGTCCACGAGGTGCAACGGGTGCTTGAACGGCACCAATTCAGCTTCATCCTGGCCCGGGGCGGCTTTGGGCGAGAGTCGGTAGTTTACACCGATGAGATTGACCGGAAGAGGGCCCAAGAATGAGATAACCGAAGCGAAATCGTCAAAAGTGTTGGCCGGATCTCTCCATGCGCCGCCGTGGATAAACACCAAGGCATTGGGGACGGCGGGGTCGAACCGGAACAACTTCAAAGACTGTAGAGGATGAGGCCCATAGGATTCAATACTAACCATTATACATTAAATCTATTAGTGAGAAGTGAAAAACCAACGCCAATGCCAATGCCAAATTTATACAACCACCACATACAAATCAACGGATATATAATCAACGGACGGTGGAAACAGGATCCAACTTTAGTACATATATAGTTTAAAACAATTCCACAAATTAGTAACGGGTAGGAGATCTTTCACGGTCAGCTCCACCATAGGAGTCTCTTTCGTAGTCGTTTCCACCTTCGCCACGGAACTCACGGTCGTATCCGCCACGGTCGCCTCTGTAGCCACCACGGCCACCTCTGAAGTCGCCACGGCCGCCTCTGAAGCCACCACGGCCTCTTCTTGGAGGAGGAACAAATGGAGAAGTGTCTTCCTCAGCCTTAAGAACGCTGCCGTTAAAGTCAGCGTCGTTAAGAGTCTCGATGGCCTTTTGCAATTCCTCTTCAGCAGAGAATTCCAAGTTACCAATGGTCTCGTTGGCGTCGTAGTCGGTGAAGACCTTGGCGAACGAGGGGGTGAACTCGGTCTTTTCTCTGACGAAATCCTTGAAGTCTTGCCAAGCGGTGCCTTCTGGCAAGCCCAACACCTTGACTCTGTATTTGCCTCTGGTGTCTTCTCTTCTTTCACGGGCGGCTTCCACCAGCAAAGTCTGGCCGTGGAAGTCGGTGTTGTTGAGCTGCTCCAATGCCTTGGTGGCGTCTTCTGACGATTCGTAGGAAACGAAAGCGTATCCACGCATCATCTGCACTTCAGCAACCGGGCCGATACCGGAAAATAACTCGTGGACTTCCTCCTCGGGAACTGGATGTTAGTACGGGCTTTTTGGGGGCTCTGTCACATACCTTCGTACGATAATGGTCTAACGAAAAGCTTGTTTGGTTCAGACATGTTAGTGAAAAAAAACTTGATGAGATTTTTCTACTAGGTTGGCACGACTTTATTACACTAAAAACAAAATAACGAAAAACAATAGCGAGCCATGGTTGCCGATTTGCGCCGCTGCCCCGTTGTAGGTCGTAGAAATCGTGGGGGTGTCGGTGTTTGGGGGGCACTGGTTGCCCACACACACGCACGTGGCACATGGAACTCCGGTCGACAATACTGCCAGCGACCCTGACACGGCTCCGGACGTCACTAGCGTCGAGCGTGGGGGCAATTGAGTGGTTGTGCCTTTTCCGGGCGTCGCTGTGGATTTTATCGTTTGCGTGGTGGTGACTTTTGAGTCTGCAGGTGTAGGCGAGGTGGCTGCACTAGCGGTGGTGACTGGGGTGGCGGGAGTAGCTGATGTGGCTGGTGTAGTTGCTGGAGTGGTAGGTTTTGTCACTGGTGTTGTAGGGGTGGTTGGGGTGGTAGCTGGAGTGGTAGCTAGAGTGGTTGGAGTGGTAGCTGGAGTACCAGGCTTGGTGCCAGGCTTGGTCTCCGTCTCAACAGATTTGGAACCGCCGGACGTACTGCTGGACTGGTGGGGTGTGTATGTCCCTTCACTGGTTTTTTCACTGGTGGTTTCGGTGCCTGGAGCTGTCTCTGTTGGCACGCTGCTCTTCTGTTTGGTGGTAACAGACGTCAGAGCAGTCGTGTCACAAGGAACAGTCTCCGTCACTGTCTTGACCTCCGACGTCACAATCCGGCTTCCGTGTTTGTCGGTAGTCGTGGTTTCACAGGTAGTGACATAGGTGGTGGTCTTGGAGCTGGTTGTCTCACACGGCACCGTCTCCGTGACCACCTTGGTGGTGGTGCCCACGCTAGTGCTTCCGTTCTTGTCAGTTGTAGTCGTTTCACAGGTGGTAGTGTAGACTGTAGTGGTGCTGGCAGTAGTCACATTTGGAGTGGTTTTGTCAGTGGTATCCTCATGGGTCATTCTGGTGTCCTCATTGGTGGTGGTAGTATCCTCATGAGTGGTTATATCATCATTGGTGGTGCTGGTATCCTTGTGGGTGCTGGTGTCACAGCTTATCGTCACAGTCGTCGTCCTGGTCGTGGTGATCACAGTAGTCTTTCCTTCGTGGTCAGTGGTGGTCTCTGGACATGTGGTGGTGATGACAGTAGTAGGACAGGTGCATTCCAGCTCCGTGGTCACTTCGGGAGTGAGCAGGGATGAGCTTGGTGTAGGAACTGAAGAAGCACTCGACTCTTGAGTTTTTGCAGTCGATTCTGTAGAACCCAAATAAACACTAGACTGGTCCACAGTTGAAGACTTCGCTGTAGAATCAATGATAGAATCCACAGAGCTAGACTCTTCAGGAATTGTCTCACTGTCAGAAGGTGACTCCACAAAATGTGTCCAACTGGTTACCACGCTAGAGTCGATCTCTGGACTTGAGCTCGTCTCCAAACTAGATTCGGTGACCTCCAGACTCAAAGAACTCAGCTCCACAGTGACACACCTTCCACCATCACAAGTCTCCCAACTGGAAGACTCGGTAGTATCAGTGAAACTCGAGGCAGTAGGAATGCAACTGTCTCCAGAACAAGTGATAGTAGCAGAAGGCACACAATTGTCGCCTTCACAAGAAGGTGACTCAGGGACATCACACTCGTTGCACACAGTGGAAGTTTCTTCTTCGAATGGCTCGGTACAATCTTCAGAATCAGTGTGGCTGGTCTCTTCACAATCTTCAGATTCTTCATCAGTGCTCGAGACAGACAACACCGACAGAAGAGTTGACTCCAAATAGTCCTTAGGAGGCTCATTTGTACTTTGGAATTCCTCCAGGGTTGGAGAAGCACATACAGGGCCATTGCAGACATAAGTAGATTCGGTGACCACCACTTCTGACTCTTCAGTGTGTTCAAAAACATCTGGAACAGAAGACAGAACAGATTCCGAGCTGCTTGGTTCTGGCACTGGTGTGACTGGAGTGATCTCAACTGTTGAAGAACGGTCAACTGAATCTGAGCTGAGCGTTTCCGCTTTGCACCCCAAACAGTCTTCAATATCCAGTGAAGATTGAGTTGCAGTGGAAGAGGATTCAGCGAAAGAAGATTCAGCAACAGA
>JAQRFW010000027.1:0-40743 GCA_039762375.1 Keqinozyma sinolaborantium | reverse complement strand
AGAAGAATCAACAGAAGAAGAATCAACAGAAGAAGAATCAACAGAAGAAGAATCAACAGAAGAAGAATCAACAGAAGAAGAATCAACAGAAGAAGACTCAACAACGGTAGAAGATTCAAGTTCAGTTGAAGAGATCTCAATGGAAGAAGATTCAGGTGGGACCGAAAAAGTCTCAGCAAAAGAAGATTCAAGTTCAATTGAAGAAGAAGCTTCAACAACGGAAGATGATTCTTCATAAATGCTGGATGGCTCTGGCTCTGACAGTATCTCAACAAAACGGTTTGGGAATGATGATTCGAAAACCACCAGTGAGATGGCTTCCAGTGAAGACCCAATGGCACTTGACAGTATGGGTACCGTACTAGGCAATATGTAAGTTGATTCAATGGACGAAACCTCTGAATACAGTGATTCCAGGGAAAATATGGATGGTGATGATTCTGAAAGTGGTTCTGATGACAAAACATCCAGAGAGGACAAAAAGATCTCAGAAGAAGGGATAGGAACCAGAGAGGTGGCTGGGATGTAAGAGGAAGACAAAATTTCTCTTGATACTTCACTGTCACTAGAGACTGTTTCAATTTCAGATGAAATAAAAATAGAAGACTCTGCATCAGACAGTATGATCGAGAATTCAACCAAAGATGGCTCCAGGGAAGTCTCATATTCTTCTTCACAATCTTCAGACGAAGGGTAAGGCTCGTCGGTTTCCTCACAATCGTCGGTGGTTTCTGACTCGATGTCTTCACAGTCGTCAGTTGGAACGTCTAAGAAATCTGTAGTTGAAGGGAGGTCTAGTTCAGTGCAATCATCTGTGAGAACGTCGTGCACCACTGAAGAGTCTTCGCATCCATCGTCGTCCAATGATTCGGCAGCTAAGGTGGTAATGAAAAAAATTAAAAATATTAACTTATTGATAACCAACTTCATTGTATAGCTACAGATTGGATATTCACCTGTTTTAAGTCGATTCGTATTCTACATCAAAGTTGTCTCAGACTTGTTTTAAGTTCGGCTTGGTGCATGAGTTTTACTTTTGTTGCAGCAATTTCCTTTTTGGGACACTACAATGTTCTTTAGTCTAAAGCGACCTTGTTTTATCTATAAAGAAGTACATACTTTTAGATTAATCTCTCTTCCAGCGGACTCTGCTCACCTGTCTGGGGTAGTAAATGCCCCCGACTTCAATGTTTGTGTTCCACTGATCAATATGTGAACATAAGGCACTGGAGAGTGCTAACTCTAGTGGCATTTTCGATTCGTCGATCTTTAATGT
Source organism: Keqinozyma sinolaborantium (assembly GCA_039762375.1). Lineage (NCBI taxonomy): Eukaryota > Fungi > Ascomycota > Pichiomycetes > Serinales > Debaryomycetaceae > Keqinozyma > Keqinozyma sinolaborantium. Next base: position 39,467 of record JAQRFW010000027.1, on the reverse strand, counting down.
GAAACCGTTATTTCCATTAGGAAGTACTTGGCCGATCCTTTCTCTGACTTCGCTTTCTTTTTCCCCGGGGTTATGGACTCGTTCGAGCCATCTGCCCCGGCTAGTCCACTGATATGTAAATCCGTCAGCTAAAACAAACATTCTATAGCTGTCAATAGCGTCAACTCGATGGTTGATAACATGCCATCCAAGCTCAGCAGCAGGGGCTTCCGGGGCACGGATAAGAAGGATGTTGGACCGTAAACCGGCCCTTACAGCTGCGACCGGCTCGTCTTCTCCGTCTGGACCAGTTCCACGAACGGCAGAAGAAAACATTTTGTAGGCACCCTTCACTGCCCGAGATCTAACAAACCAGAAAAGGGTTTCGCCCGGGTCGCTGGGACCAATGGGACCCTTGTCGGTGCTGTAGACATCTAAAATTTTTGAACCTGAGCCCATTCTTTTCAACACGACGTAGGTTGAAACATCTGGCGATATTTCCTTAATTATTGGCACAAATCGGGAAGCAGCCCGGTGAGGGCTGAATAGAACCGACTTGGCCATCACGACGGGTCTCATGAGCGGAGAAAGAATTAACTCGATTGGCATGGTTAGCAAACTAGATTTGTACTTTAGATCCACAATACTTATACCAAAAATTTGTGATTTTCACAAACCACAGACTAAATGGACTACTTGTTATATCAAAGCAGAGTTTATATGTATCTGCTAAATAAATCTATAAGGTTAAAAAGAGGGCATTATGGGACATAAACCGTTGATGGTTGAACCAAGTTTTTATTTAAGCTTAAAAAAGCTTACTCATCGTCGAGATCCTTCACAGGCTTGCCTTTGCTGGGCGTTACCTTTATTTCAGGTTCGGATTTCTGTTTCGAACCCTTCTTTTTAGGCTTTTTGGTCTTTTCAATCTCCTTCTCTGCTCTCATACGATCAACTTCATGCTCGTACTTCTTTATGCTCTTTTGCTCGCCTTGGAACGACAGCACCTGGTCGACGTTGTATTCTTTCTCTTCCTCGAAATCTTGCGTAGCGAAAAGCTTGTGTTTCTTGAGCTCATCAGGACTGGCCTGAGAGTATTCCTTCCCATATTCGTGGCAGAACTCAGTAGATCTTTCTAATGCACACACAATGTTATCGTTACTGAAGCCCAAGCGGCTCTTGTCATTCACAACCTCGTTGAAGACTGCGCCATTAGACAAATTCAAGATCCCGTTCAAGAGTCCTTTGATGTTAATTCTGTGAACGGTGAAGTCAGAGATCGATAGCGTGAGAGTCAAATAGTCGATGAAATGGGACGTTGACGAGTCTTTGATGACCCAGTCGGAAATCCCGTTGGGGATCAACACGTTGGGCCCATCACAGATCACTTGCGGGTTCATCAAATCCCACCCAATGATGGGAATTTCGAGAGAAACGAACGAACTGACCTGAGCAACTTTATACACAGCTTTGGTCACTGTCTTCTTCTCTTCTCCCTTTTTCGTTTTGACGATCTCGGTGGTACTCAACTCATCTTTTGTGACCACCACGATATTGGGGCGATACATGTTGCTTCCACAGCCGCAATTGTCGATATGGGCCCTGGCAAAACCTACCCAGACTTCTCTGTTGGTGGGGATAAGCTGCTCTGCCAAGTCCCGGCCAATTAAATGGTTGACATTGATCAACTCGGTGCCGCCTCTGAAGGGCCCAACTCGAGCAGACGTCTTCAACTTGGGGTTCATCCGGTAGGAAAACTCACACACGCCGGGATTCTCCTCCAAGTCACACTTTAGCACCTCGAGGTTCGTCCAACGGTACACAAAGTACACCGACCGGTCGAATTTCTCCACCTGCCGGTCCCGCTCGCTAACAAATGGGGTCCAGTTCTTCTGGGTTTCCATTCTGTCCTGGTTCTCGAGCTTCAACTCAACCACCCGATTGTAGAATTGGTGGTTGTACTCCTTGTTGTCGACGCCGTCGGTGTTCTTCTTGCCTTTTTGGTACTGCCAGGGCCATGCCACGAACATCGATCTGTAGAAAGCCGGTTTCATGAGGATCATGTTGTCACTGTCGTCGTCGAAGTGGGTGAGCTTGCGGTGGTATGAGTTGAACACCATCAAAGGCTCATCGTGGCCGGCCTTGTTCTTGACCAAAAGCAATCTGGGGTCTTCTGGCCCATAATACTTGCCGCTGAGGTTGTCGTAGTCGTGCCAGAACGGGATAGGCAAGAAGTACGGGAACTCCAAGACCTTGTAGTGGACCTCGTCCTCGCCCTTGATCTTCTTTCCCTCTGGCGGCGGCTTTTCCAGCTTGACCACATTGAGATTATTGGTGGGCACCACCAACTTGGTGTTGACGAGCTCTTTCCAGTTCTTGTCGTAGATCTGCGCAAACATCATGCTGATGGCAGGCTGGTTACGGGACCCGCCAGGACTGTATAGCACCCGGGAAACCATGTAGTGCACCTGATATTGCTCCAACCATACAGACGAGCCGGCTAGTCTGTACCAGTAGTGCTCCACCACGTCGTGTTTGAGCTGGAGCCGCAAGTCTTCGGCGAAGAACGGCGCCATCTCCACGTAGTAGGGGTTGGCGTTGTTGTCGATGTCTCTGAGCAAATTTGCTAAAGCCTCGCTCAACGAAGTGTCCACGCTGACGGCATGGTCGATGCTGACGAGCGCCTTAGACTCCAACTTGGAGCACCGCCGGAGCTTCATGTCGATGGCGCCCTGGTCGTGGAACATCGTCAACTCATGGTCTCGGTAGGTCGATTTTTCATAGGCCTCGGGGTCTTGAAGCTCTGGTTTGTCGTATTTGAACACTTTTGGGTTGCCCAACCGGTCCAATTTGAAGTTCTTGTGCTGCTGCACAAACACCGCCAAGCGCTCTTGCCCGACTCGGAAGCTTGCAGGAAATATCAACTGGTTTTTGGTGTTGCGATTCGCTAGTAGTCGAATGGAGTCGGATCCCTTGTGATAGGCAGTCTTGAAATTCGCCAACAACGCCTCCTGCTTGTAAGTGTACAATTGCAAGATCAACAAAGTCCCGACGATAAAGCATGCAATTAGTGGCTTATGAAATCTTCGAAGCATCGTTTCCTATCGACATTCAGTGAGACGAAATAAATATCTGGTCGATTGGTTGCTACTGGAGTGCTCACGTGAATGATGAAATAAGGTTATTAACTGTGAAATCATCGGGTTAGAAGCCCAAGGAGAGACACCACTACGTCAAACTCTAAACCCCTGCAACCTTCAATTTTCAGGCACCGGCTCAGATCGTTTTCACCGGTGAAAAATTCAACCGCTGCGCTTTGACATCGGGCTACAAATAATTACCATAAACTGAATAAAGCGCCAAAATGCCTTACACACCTACAGTACACAGCCCCGTGATTAATTTATTAGTGTCCGTATGTCTATGAATGATTTTTATTGGCGAGGCCAAAAGCCTTGCAGAATTGTTTGGAGCCCTCCAATGCACATTCCACGTTGTAGTTGTTGTATCCGGTATGTGCTCGGCGGTCTTGGTCCACAAGACCTTGGAGCAAGCCCCGGATTTGCACCATGTCGTTGGATGCGTCCGACAACGAGAAGCTGAGCGTCAAGTAGTCCTGGCCCGCTTCGTCTAACGACCAGGAACCCACGCCGTTGGGAATGAAGACACTGTGGCTCTTGCACAAGTCAGTGCTGCCCTCGTCCCACGCAATCATCTGCACGTTGAGCGAAAGGAACGAGCTGACCTTGTCCACCTTGTAGATGCCGTTTTCCTTGGTGACCATGACGAAGTTGGGCCTGTACATGTTACGGGAACAGCCGCATCCCTCGAGATGCGCTCTGGCGAACCCGAGCCAGACCTGGCGATCCTTCAAGAACTTCTGGATCCCTTCGTTGGGGGCGATTCTGGAATCGTCCACGAGCTGGTTGACGCTCAACAACTCGGTGCCGCCCCGGAAGTCGCCCACTGCCTTGTCCTCGGCGAGCTCGGCGTCCATGCGGTACACAAACAGACACGACGCCCGGCCCTCCATGATGTCGACCAAATTACACTTCATGATCTCGAGATCGGTCCACCGGTAGATGAAGTAGATGTTTCTGTCGAAGTTGTAGCCGACCCGCTCGCTGTGGTCGACGAACGGCGTCCAGTTCTTCTGGAGCTTGCTGCGCTCCAAGCCCAGACGTCTCAATTCGGCGACCTTATTGTAGAGGGCCGAGTCGTAGTTGGTAGCAAGGTCGTCGACGTTGCGCTTGCCGCGCTGGAACTGCCACGGCCAGCACATCCACATGGAGCGGTAGTACTTGACCTTCAAGTTGACGTCCTCGTCCTTGTTGGCGGAGGTCTGCTGGACGATCTTGCGGTGGAACAGGTTGTAGACCATTACCGGCTCCTCGTAGCCGAGGGCGTTCTTGACCAAGAGGAGCCGCGGGTCCTCGGGGCCGTAGTTGCGGCCGTCCCTGCGCTCCGGGTCGTGGAAGAACGGCACCGGCATCACCGATGGGTACTGCAACATGCGCAAGTACACCCCGTCCACCTGCACCTGGTCGTTCAACATGTCAGGCTGGTTGGTGGGGATGATCAAGCGCGTGTTGTCGAGCTCGACCCACTGGTCGTTGAAGAGCTGCGTGTAGGTGAAGCTCAAGAGCGGGCTGTTTTTCTGGCCATTGGGAGTGTAGATGATTCTCGACACCATGAAATGCACGCCGTAGCGCTCGAGCCACACCGACGTGGTCGCCAAGCGGAGCCAGTGCTTCTTGATGGCCTTCTGCGCCACCTGCTTGGGGTAGTCTTCGGCAAAGTACTTCTTGAGCTCATCGACATAGTCGCCGCGGGCCTCGAACACCCGCTTGACGATGGTCTCGATGTCGCCGGGGGACGGGCGGCTGTCCGCGACGTCCACCTCGACCCGCTGCTTGGTGTTGTCACACAGCAGCTCGGATTGCGGCTCCTGGAATGAATCGAAGATTTCCATGGCATATTTCTTATATTCCACCGCCGCCAAGTCGACGTCCCGCAACGGGTCGGAGTTGCGCCACGAGCCGTCGTTGAACTTGAAGACCTTCCAGCCGCGCAGGTCGTCGAAGTGGTTCTGGTAGAACTCCTCGAGGTCCAGGTTGAGCACTGGAAAGTGCTTCGGAAAAATCACCAATTTCGACTTGGGCAGGTAGTGGGAGATGGTGACGTTTGGTTCGTTGGGCTCTTCCAGCATAATCTGTGCCGCGGGCACGGAGTGGCTCTCGGGGACGGCCTGGCCCACGTTGATGGGGGACCGTTGGCGGTCGTAGGCCCACGCGGCCGCTAATAGAGTGGCAGCCACCAAAAGTCCGGCGACCAAAAACCGGAATTTGCCTAGCTGGTGCATCGCGAGATAAAAAAGCCAAAACGCCAAACAGGAATCGTTCGGATTAAATAGTGTTAGTAGCACGCAGACGCCATAGGGAAGATCTAAAAATAAAAAAGGCTTATCGATTTCTAAAAAAAACTTCGTATTCACGCAGCCCTAAATAATATTTCCAATGTGGCATGTGGATCGATCCTATTGGAGCAATGAGCTGGCTTTGGTAATGAGCGGCTGCTGAGGCGTTTCCGAATTGGGCGATGCAGACTTGATTTGCTTGGTAGTCCCGCTGACAATAGGCACAAGCGTGGGCGACCGCGGCGATCTGGGAATGCCGTCGTCCAAGTCGAGGTCGTCCTCGAGGTCGAGCTGGTCCACGTCGTCGTCCTCTTCGTCGTAGTCGTCATCTTCGTCGTCGTCGTAGTCGTCTCCGTCGTCCTCATAGTCATCGTCGTCGTCCTCATCGTAGTCGTCATCGTAGTCTTCATCGTAGTCGTCATCATAGTCATCGTCGTCTTGGCGCTCGTCCGCCATCGCCGTTGGCGGCTGCTTGGAGCTCATGAACGACTTCAATGGCAGGAACGACGACATCGACGTGGGCCGGTCTCTGGTCTTGGGCTTGTCGTTTTTCTCGGTGTCGGACCCGAACGACCGCATCGAGAGAATGCTGGGCGACTTGGGCTCCGGCACGTCGTCCTCGATGTCCGTCAAGTCGCTCAAGTCGAGCGGCTCGCGCCAGTAGTTGACGTCGTTGTATTTTTCCTCGATCGTGAGGTTGGTGTTGAGGTTCGTGGCGCTGAACAGGCCGGAATAGTCGCCCGGCGCCGTCCCGGTGGTCAACTGCGCCACCGGCGGGAAGTACTGGTCCACGAGCTCGCCAATGGCCACGTACGATGACTTGACGCCGCTCAACTCCAACAACTCCATATGCACTTCGCCATTGGGGTTGATGGTGAAGATCCGGTGCAGCGGGATGTGCACTGACCGGTAGCTGATGGCGTCGGTGATCTTGTTGCCGAAACCAGCGTAGAACGGCGTGCGGGTGTCGTCTTTTTTGTCGTCGTTGCTGGTGTTGTAGTACAAGCTTTTGATGTCGTTCAAGCACGACATCTTGAACACCTCGGGCTTCTTGAGAATCACCTCGCGTCTCAAGGCCGCCATCATGCGGTCGGGACTCAAGATCACCGGGCCCTTGGGGAGCTTGATGCCGTTTTCTTGCACAATACTGTTGAGGTACTGCCGAGTGGTATCAGCCTGGCCCGCAGACCGCGCCGTCAAGTAGATGATGTTGTAGCCGTTGGCGTGGATGTCGCCGAACAACCGGGCCACGCCCTCGTGGGTCCAGTCCTTGCCGATAAAGTTCAAGACATGGCCCAATGCGTCGGACTTGGTGATGGTTCCGTCGATATCGGAGATGACGATGGGGGTGGTGGACTTCCACAAGTAGAGGTTGGAGTTGATCTGGGAGTTGCCCTGGTTCAACTTGAACATGAGCTTGTTTTCGCCCGGTTTCAAGTCCATCATGCTCAACTGCTCCGACGTCAACCGCAACGTCTTGAAGTAGGTCTTCTCCGAGTCGCCGGCCGACGAGCCCGGGAGCATGGTCTGCTCGTCGCCCGAGAGTGGGTCGTTGAGGTACATGTCGTCGATGAGCTCGGACTCGTCGATGTTGGTGATGCGGATGTTGCCGTCTTTATCCATCTTGATGATCTCGTTCCAGAGATTGACCTTGGACTCCTCGTCCTGCTCGTAGCCCAACTTCTCGAGCTCCTCCATGAAGATCTTGCGGAGCATCTCGTCGGAGTTGTCGATGTTTTTTTGGGCGTTGGGCTTGTAGCCGTCCATGTCCAACACCATGTCGCCGTTGTAGTCGATTTTCGAGGGGATGTTGAGCTTCTGCGTGACCTTGCGGGCGCTCTCGAACACGAGCTTCAGCTGGAGGCTCGGCGTCGGCGTGGGCGACTTGGTGGGCGACAATGGCGCCGAATCCGACAATTTGATCTTTTCCTCGACGTCGTTCGAGTCGTTGAGGTCGAGTCCCGTCACCGTCAAGTCGAACTGCAGGTCCGACGGCCCGGGCGACGACGCGGGGGAGATCTCGGGCGACAGTGCTGGTGAGGCCACCGGCGACGTCAACACGCTGTGCGAGAGGTGCTGGTCGCTGGAGGTCTCGAACACAAAGAAGGCCTCGCCGCCGTCGCCGAGCTTCATCGGGAGGTCGGTCTTGACGTCGTTGACGTAGAGATCAATGCGTTTCTGCAGCGGCTTGATGATGGAGAACTTGCCGAACCGAACGTGCCACGGCAGGCAGTGCATGGAGCCGTCGGGCTGCTGGATGACGATGATGTCAATTGCGCCCGACAACGTCGCGGGGTTGAGCGAGTTCCACTGGTTGTAGACGTAGCCGCCGACTTTCCCAACGTATTGCATAGTTGCTCGTTCCGGTGAGAAACGAGCGTCTGGATCAGGTCGGCGAAACTACACGAAACACGGCGCTGGCGGGCCCGCGGGCCGGCCATGGCTGGCCGTTTGAGCGTGAAACTCGGGTCAAACTCGCTCAAACTCGCTCAAACCTGCTGAAACACAGCTCAAACAGCTCACACCAAATGAGGTGTTTCAGATTGGTAGCCTATATAATGTAGCCACCCGTAGCCCTCGCCATGGCCGACCCCTTCTACACGCCCTCGACGCCGCCGTCCAACTCGTTCAAGCGCTTCCGGGCCGCCGTCGAGAACGACCCCCAGTACAACATTAGATACACCGAAAAGGCCGATGCCCACGAAGAGCTCCACGATGACGTCCACGACGAGATCAGACGCCTCTCGCGCGAGTTCCTCGTCACCTACCACATGGTCCGCGACCGTCTCGAGCACCTCGGGCAGAGCGTGGGCCAGTTGGCGCAGACCAACCGGGAGGTGTTGGCGGAACTTCGAACCGACCGAGATAAACGGCGTGCCGTGCGGGCGCCACCACCGCCGTTCATCGTGGGGCTTATCTCGACCGTCTGCTTCGTGACGCCCATCTCGGTGTTGTTAATAGAACTAGCCAAGTCGTAAATAGTGCCCAATCAAATTTCACATGTTATCTCCACGTGACTCGGCGAAAATTTTTCATATTAGATCTTGACTCGTAAGACTAAACTATCAACATCGTAAAATGCCCGAGGGAAAAATCGACTCCAGCGAAGAAGCCGAATATGACATCCAGAAAACGGACATTGGACAACTCAAGTCTGAGGACCTCTCGGAGTCTGTCATCTCCGTCAAGAAGTACGGCCAGTTGAAAAGATCGTTTTCGGTCTGGTCCGTTTTGGGAGTGGGCTTTGGCTTGACCAACTCGTGGTTCGGTATCTCCGCCTCCTTGGTCACTGGTATCCAGTCGGGAGGCCCGCTCTTGATCGTCTATGGTATTCTTATCATTGCGTTCATCTCCTACTGTGTTGGTATCACTTTATCTGAAATGTCGTCTGCCATCCCATCTGCCGGTGGTCAGTACGTGTGGACCAGAGTGTTGTCGCCCAGAAAGTACTCGAGTTTCTTGGCCTACTTGGACGGCTCGTTCGGCTGGGCTGGTGCCATTTTCACCTCGGCCTCCATGGCATTGAGTGTTGCTAACGAGATTATGGGTCTCTGGAACATCATGCACCCGGACCACGTCACCCAGAAATGGCAGTTGTTCGTCATCTACCAGATTGTCAACGTCATCCTTGTGTTGTTCAACTGCTACGGTAGAATTTTGCCCAAGGTCGCCAACGCTGCCCTCTACACCTCGCTCTTCTCCTACGTCACCATCACCATCACCGTGTTGGTGTGCTCCAGGGGCAAGTATCAGCCTGCCAGCTTCGTGTTCACCGACTTCCAGAACAACACCGGCTGGTCGTCCGCCGGAATCGCCTTTATCGTCGGTTTGGTCAACCCCAACTGGTCTTTCTCCTGTTTGGACTGTGCCACCCACTTGGCCGAAGAGGTGTTGCAGCCCGAGCGTGTCATCCCCATCGCCATCATGGGCACCGTCACCATCGGTATGGTCACCTCATTCACCTACTCCATTTCCATGTTCTTCTGCGTCCGTAACTTGGACGACATCTTGAACTCCAACACCGGCATGCCCATCTTCGACATCTACCACCAGGCCTTGAACTCCAGAACCGGAGCCGTGTGCTTGGGTGTGTTGATCTTGTTGACGGGTTGCGGGTGTACCATTGCTTCTCATACCTGGCAAGCCAGATTGTGCTGGTCTTTCTCCAGAGACAACGGCTTGCCCTTCTCCAACTATTTATCGATCATTGACCCCAAGTTGGGAATCCCATTGAACGCCCATTTATTCTCTTCCGTGGTGGTTGCAGTGCTCGGATGCTTGTACTTGGCATCGGACGCCGCCTTCAACTCCATGGTGGTTGGTTGCATTACCTTCTTGTTATTGAGTTACGCCGTGCCCACCTTGTGCTTGTTGTACAGAGGCCGTAACAATATCAAGCATGGACCTTTCTGGTTGGGCAACATCGGCTTGTTCGCCAACATCGTTGCCCTCTGCTGGACCGTTTTCGCCGTGGTGTTCTTCTCGCTCCCCACGTTCATGCCCGTCACCGCCAACACCATGAACTACATCAGTGTGGTGTACTTTGTGTACTTGGTGTTCACGTTGGCCTACTGGTTCTTCCCCATCAAAAAGTACTCGTGCAGAGAGTACTTTGCCGGCGGCAGAGACAAGGACACCGAAGACGAGTTCCCCGACGTTTGTTTATACGACATTTAGATACTAAAAGTTAATTTACGGAGTTTACTAATATTTGCATCCACTGACACCTCTCTTTCATCATAATCCAGACAAGTTCTTAATAGATACATTTGATCTTACCATCAGCTATCGCGTTGACTATACAATGAACATCGACCGGGACGTAGACCGCCAGCAAAAACTGCTGACGACCCACAGGCCGAAAATTTCATAGACAAGCACTGTCTAATGTGATGGGTTGGACAAAGTAAAGAGTAGGGCGAAAATTTTCACCTTTATAGTGAATGCGGTCGTGTCCGGGGTACCAACATTCGCACAACAACCGAGTATTTTTCACATCTATGCTGTTGTTTGGTCAGACCGCCGCCGGTGCGCCGGCTGCTGGGGGCGCTGCTGCGAACCTCACGGCTTCCGCGGCCTCCACGCAGTCGAGCGAGCCCAAAAGGCCCGCATTTTCGTTGGCTCCCACCGCCTCAACCGCATTTTCGTCCTCTGGATCCACCGCTCTGCACCAGAAACCCGGCCGTAACGCCAACTCCAAGCTCCTCAAGGACTTGATCGAGTCCGCCAACAACTTGCCCAAGAACTCCAACCACGATCTCGGCTCAATTCACCTCACGCTCTCGGAGCTCCAGCGCAAGTCCGCCGAGCTCAGAAAGCGCAAGGACCAGCCTGCCTCGTTCACCCGCGCCCACTACTTGTTGGCGTCCAGCGGCATCAGCGCCGAGGAGATCGAGAACGACTTGAACTCCATCAATTTGCCGTCGGAGCCCCACAAAACCTTGAACAAGGTGTCGAAGCCTCGCCAGTACGTGGGCGTGGACCAGTTTCTCAACACCAAGAAGGAAGAGAACATCCTCAACACCATCGAGCTGTCGCTCGTGGCCGCTTCCAAGGACTTCGACCAGTTCATCAGCCGCACCATCACCATCGACTGGCGGGCCCGGCGCAACGAGCTCAAAAAGCTGTTGGGCCTCCGCGCCGCCGACAAGGCCGCCACGCCGGTCCTGTGGAACCAGTCGGTTGCCGGCAACTACAGCATTCTCGCGCCCTTGAGCTCGACGGCCACCGACTCGCTCAAGGCCACGTCGTCGTCGAGACAGTACTCAAGAGACAAGTTTGAGAAGTACGCCACGGTGATCTACCAGTTGAACGAGGCCCGCATGGACGCCCGCCCGTTCCCGTTGTTCTTGAGCTTCGAGGAATTGACCAAGTCCAGCAGCGACTTGAAGTCCAAGCAGATCACCGATGTGTGCAAGATTTTGATTGAGTTGACCAGCGAGGCCAACGCCAAGATCAACCAGGAGCAGAAGTTCCACGCCAGCTACCAGGGCTCCGACCCCAAGGAGCGGGCCACCTTAAACGATCTCATCTCCAAGAAGTCGAGAGGGTACCTCGAAAGTCAGTTCTATCAGTACATCGACGAGATCTACAACAAGGAGGACAACAAGGAGGAGTTCTCGCCGCCCACCAGCATCAACAAGATCAAGTTCTTCATCCACAAAATCGTCATGAAGAACAACGCCGACTTCCACGACAAAACCTTGAAGGTCAACGGCATTCCCATCTGGGCGTTGATCTTCTACTTGATGAGAAGTGGTTTGTACAATGATGCGCTCCAGTTGGTGATTTCCAGCAGCGAGATCTTTGACAAGTTCGACAAGAACTTCCCATTGTACTTGAAGAAGTTCTTGGAGAACGACAACTTCAAGTTGCCCATCGAGTTGAACGACCGGTTGCAGTCGGAGTTCAGCCAGCAGTTTTCGTTTGTGTCGGAGGACTTCAACAACTTGTTCGACCCCTACAAGTACTCTGTGTACAAAATCATCGGCAAATGTGACCTCTCCAAGAAGAGTTTGCCGGCCTCTATCAACCTCAGCATGGAAGACTGGTTGTGGTTCCACTTGTCGATTCTCAACGAGTCGAGCATCAACGAATCCAACTTGATCTATGAAAACTATAGTTTGTTCAACTTGCAAAAGCAGATCATCCAGTTGGGATCCAGAAAGTTGAACTCGTCGTCCAACAACCCGATGTACTTGAAGTGTCTTGTGATGGTCGGATTGTTTGAGTTGGCTGTTCAGTATGCTTACGAGTTTTTGAGCGAAATCGACTCGGTTCATTTGGCCATTGGCTTGAACTACTACGGGCTCCTCAAGGTCTCGAGCGTCAACAACAACGAGCTTGTGGCCTTGAACCCCACCACCGGTGAACACGAGATCAACGTCGCCAGACTCATCGGCTCGTTCACCCGGACGTTCAAGATCAGCGACCCCAAAGTCGCCTGCCAGTACCTCATTTTGATTGCCGTTTCCAGAGGCGGCGACTCTAAGGAGGAGATCGCCAAGTGCCACGAGGCATTGAGAGAGTTGATCTTGATCTCCAGAGAGTTCAAGCTCTTGCTCGGCGAATTGAACTCCACCAACGGAGAAAAGGTCAGCGGTTTGTTGGAAAAACAGAGAACCTTGATCAAATTGCCTGCGTTGACCAGCTTCTACAACCAGATCATCGAGATCAGTGCTAAGAAATGCGAGGAAGAGGGAAGAGTGTTCGACTCTTTGTTGTTGTACCAGTTATGTCAAGAGTACAACACGGTTCTCATCATGATCAACAAGATTTTGAGCGAGCTCATTTCCACCACGGAACTCGACAAGTCCTTGATCAAGCACGGCAACTACGAAAACATAAATGGCGAAGTCAAAGCTGAAGATACCGTCGAAAATAATATCATCTTGTTGAGTGAACACATTGTCAAGACTTTCAACAACAACTCGGCCATCATCAACAGCGTCGACAAGCCATTGAAGGAGAGTTGCGAGCTCTTGTTGTCGATCGTGAAGCTCAGAGAGCAATTCTTGAACAAGAACTTCAACAAGGTGTTGCTCGATATCGAAGACCTCAATATCTTGCCCATCAAGGCTTCCGACGATATAATTGAAATCAGAAAACTGGCCGAGTTTGTCCAGAGCACCATCGACAGCAGCGTGATCCGGGTCATTCCATCGTTGTTGGTGATCACCATGACCAGTGTGTCGCAATTGAATTATCAAATATTGACCAAAGCATTCAAGAGCTTGAATAATGAAAATGACGAGTTGGCTAGACTCAAGAAAATCGCCAAAAACTGCATGATTTTTGCCGGAATGATCCAGTACAAAATGCCCAGAGAGACCTATAGTTTACTAGTACAGTTAGAAAGTCGCTTATAGACTTAATGTATATTATCATTCGCATCTTTTCACTATGGCTAAGCAGAAAGCCCAAGTCGAGTACAGGTTTCCCGACAATTTCTTGAATGCTGGTGCCCAGTTCCTGAAGCTGTTCTTCAAGCCTACAGCTGAAACTATAGTAGAAGACCAAATTGTTGTGGTTAACAAATTTTTCTCTTCAGAGCTATGCAATGAGTTGATAAAGTCGTTTGAAAGACTCAAACTAGAGACCACTCCTTTGATCAAGAGCAAGGACTACGCAGCTAGGGTTAATGACAGAACATTGGTTGATGATTTGCATGCAGCGCAGAGCTTGTGGGGTTATCTCTCACAGGTTTTATTGCAAGATGACTACGATGAAAATAAGGTCCAGCTGATTTTCAAGGGTGCCATTGGACTCAACCCTCAGCTAAGAATATACAGGTACACCAAAGGCCACTACTTCGGGAAGCACTACGACGAGCTGGTCAGGGCGCTAAACGGGAAAACGAAGTGGACTCTTCTCATATATTTAACTGGCGACGAAGAGTTCGAAGGTGGAGGCACAATCTTCCACGAGCACAGAAATGCGATGAACATTCATCCTTCCAAGGGCATGGCCTTGCTCCATAAGCATGGCGACGACTGCTTGCTCCACGAAGCCGAGCTAGTCAAAAAGGGCGCCAAATGGGTGCTCAGAAGTGACGTAGTATTCTAAGTTAGCGTTGCTACTGACTTACTTACGAAGAATTCTTCAGTGTGGTCTAGCACTTCAGCGAAACTCAAGTTTTTTTGGATCCGCTTTCGGATCCAGCCGCTGAGCTTAGACTGGATATTGCTGCTGGTGTATCGCAGGTCGACCAAATAAATAACAGAGTAATCGTTTATGTGTCTGATGCTTCTTCCGATACTCTGGTTGACTGCTCTCATGCAGATGTTTTCCACGTACTGCTTTGAAGCAGCCTGTGCCGCAGCAAGTGGTTGGCCTCTCAGCAAAACGGACTTTTCTATATAGTTTTTTCTGGCAATGATTTCTCCAGACATCAAATTGGGATATGGGAGCCCAACCATAATTACAGCTCTAGCAAGATTATCTGAAAAGTTTATACCCTCAGAGAGCTTCCCGCCAACAACAGAGAGAAGAAGCCCGCCCTTTTCCTCTGAAACAGATTGGGCGTAGCTCAGGAGCACCTTGTCGACATCGCTTGTACTTTTGGGCTCTACAAATATGTTGGCTTTGAGCTTGAGGAGTTTTTGGTATATTCCAGACGTCTTCCATTGGTCCAAGACGAAATCAAGAAGTTTGTAGCTGGGAAAGAAACAAACCACTCCATAAGGAATTTTCTCTAGTAATTTGTAGAGACATTCTCCTAAACCCAGGGCCAACGCCGAATTGTTCCTATTCTTATACAAGAATTCGAACGGCTGGTCATTGTATTTAGGGACAGGGAAGACTTTTAGATTGGAATCTGGTATGATGTGGTTGCAGCTAAAAGTTTGAATACTTGTACCAGACAAGTATGGAAATAAATAGTCGGTGTAGTCGCTAATGGGTTCCATAGTACCACCACAAAGAATGAGACACTTGCATTCATCCACTATGGGTTTGAATAACAGACTAGGATCGAGCAACATGTAGTTTATCGAGGGAGCCTGGGCATCAGTCACATCCCAAAAGAACTTTCCTTCAGCTGAGGGATTGCTCATTGCCTTCAAGAATTTGGAGAGCCTGAAGAGAAGTGGGTTGGACGTTGATCCTTTCTCCTGAAGGGACTTTTCCATGTAATTCTCTATTTTGTAGGCAATTCTTGACTTGCTCATATAATTGTCTAGCTTGTGAATATTGAATAAATCACCAGTGGTTCCCACAAAAAGCTCAGCCATGTTGATCTCTGCACCTGACCTGATGGAGCTATTCTTTATGCTGGAACTTATGAACTTGCTGAGAATATTGCAGGTCTTCATAAGTTTCAAGAGGTAAATCCTGTTACCGGAATTGAGTCGCTTAGAGAATTTCGCCAAGTAGCCTTTGAGAGAGCTGATGATCTTTTGTACATCCAGGAAAGAGATGGTCACAGAGTTGAGCGACGTTATGGCATCAAACAAATTATGGGCCTCGTCTATAATGATGATAGAGTCTTTCAAGTTGATGTTGAGAGTTTCTCTAGTAGTCTGGTCCAAGAGCATTTGGTAGGGCAATGAGACCACCTCAGTCAACTTGAGATCATTACGCACCGAGTAGTAGGGACAAATCTTGAGCTGCTTGCCCAAGTTGGCCAATTCCTCGATATCATGGATTTTAGTCAAGCTGTAGTCGTTGAACTGGGCCTGAAGTTGGTCGTTGGCCAAAGCCTGGAAATACTCACACTTGGCCTCCAGCTTGTTCTTATCTCTGCAAGCGTCGTTGATGCTGTCGTTGTTGGCCAATCTGCTTACGGTCGGATTGATACACAATTGCTTACGAGAGCCTAGCGGAATGTACTTTGTTCGCTCGGGGACGTCATCAAGCGACGACTCAAACGTCGCCAAACTGAGCTGGTGCGTGAACTGGTTAAGCTGCGAGTGTGTTCGGGACGAGAAGAAGATCTTGGTGCAGTTCTCCAAGTCCTCGGCCACTGGTCTGTTTCCTTCAATTTTTTGGAGTAGCCTGCTAATTTCGTCCTTCAACAATTCGTTCTTGTCCGTCACTTCGGAGTCGCTGGTGTAGTCCTGAGGCAACAAGTCATCTTCAGTCTCGACCTTCTTGCGCTTCTGCTCCAATTTGTGAATTTTATGCCGTTTCAGCTCATACTCTTCCGCAGCTTCGTCAAGATGCCGCTCGTAGTCTTTATATTTTTGCTTCGACGCCGACAAGATCGACAGTCTGTACTGCTGGGTGACCCACTCGGGCTCGTCGTCGGAGTCGTCGCTGGCTTCGGCGACGGCAGAGTGGGTATTTTTATAATGTCGCAACCAGGACATCGTAGAGCAGATAAGCGAAAGCGTCTTTCCGGTTCCAGTCGGGCTTTCAAAGAGCCCAATTTTGTGGCCATTATCAATGGTGTCGTAGATGTGTCGCATGAGTTGGAGCTGGATGTCGTACGGCTCGTACGGATGGTGAAATTTGGGGTCGACCATCACCACCAGTGATCTACTCGCGATGGAATACGACATACGACATCTATTATATAAAACGTAACTCATAACTTGGAGAACTTGGCTACCATTCTTCTGAACTCAGTCAACCCGTCAAGGTCTGTGCACGAACCGCCGCACACTACAATTACAATGGCGTCGTCGGGCTTGACGTCGGGGAAACTTTTGTATAAAAGCGGCAATTGCTTGAAAACTACCGACAAAGAGGCGCCGCACGCTGGCTCCACCACGTTCTGGAAGAGGTCGTAGTAGTCCAAGCACCCCTTTACGGCGTCCAAGTCGTCGATCGACTCGACAAGAGTCTTTATTTGGTCTTGGTTGCGGTAGTTTATTAAACTTTGGCCGGAAAGATAAGAACAGGCCAAAGACGTAGCAAGAGACTTGACCGATTTCAAGGTGAAAACCGAGCCCTTCTTGATAGTCTCCACGAAGGTAGGCGCCTGGCGGGTCTCAATCAAGAGAATGTCGGCGTCGATCTTGTTTCTCTGGAGGCCCTGGTAAATTCCGTTGTAGAGCCCGCCGCCCCCAACAGAGCAAATAACGCCCTTGATTTTGTCCTTGGGGAGCTCGTCGCTCACGGCAATCTCGTCAATCAACGTCGAGTGGCCGTCCCAGATGAGCCTGTTCTCAAAGGGGTGGCAGTAGATTTTAGATACCTGGGTTTCGTCAATCAACTCCATTTTGGTCTTTAAATATTTATCTGCTTCATTGATGCTATCGCCAAACTTGATGGTTTCAGCGCCATATTCATGCAACTTGTCAACCACTTCCGGTTTGGCCCCGAATGGCAAAGCCACAGTACAGGCCACGCCATAATGTCTGGCCAGGTAGGCAGCTGCAAGGCCCGCATTCCCTCCACTGGAAGCAAAAACATGAATTTTGCGGGTGGGATACTTTTGAAGGCTCTCCTCCACGCTCTTGCCGATCAAGTTGCCGATACCTCTGAGCTTGAAACTGCCGGAGGGTTGCTCCAGCTCGTTTTTAAAGAAAACCCTGCATGGAGGTGCAAAAGGGAGCTTATCGGTTACTTCTTGCAAAGAAGTGTGGATAAAAGGCGGTTGAGGAAAAGTTTCGACCCGCAACATTGTAAAGAGCCAATTGAGGTTTGTGGCTAGCAAGCGGAACTGGTTGGCTTTAAAAGCTACCAGGATCGGGGTTGACTCCGCTAGAAGCCGTCAAGTTGACTCCAGCACAAACCCTGACTCTGGTCGCCGCATTAGGCAGTTTGAGACTTTGACACAAAACGCAAATCGTTCGCGCGATGCCTTACAGGGCAAACGTCTTGTTCCCCGTCACCACACAATAGTCTAAAGCTCCAAGAATGTGGGCAACGAGGGTATTTTGGCTTTCCGGAACTAAGTAGTTAAATTGGCGGAGTTCGTCCACTTTGTTTTCCGCCAACAACGGCAACAACGTCGTGGTGCACCGTGTCCACTGGTGGCCCGAGTTGGACTTGACTAGAGGCTCGTAGACGTCGTCGGGCGTCACCGTAAACGACTCCTCGAGCCCCATTAAATCAAATTCAATGGTGCTCGACTCGAGCGGAATTTCCAACGTGCCCTTGAGAAACTGGTTGTAGCTCATCAAGGTGTACATGTCGATGGGCTGGGAGATGGGGAACTCGTAGCGCAGCACGAGCTTGATGAGGTACTCCACGATGTAGAAGTGGATTTGTTTTTGCTCGTGGCCGAGCTTCTCGGTGAAGGCCTCCATTTTGGAGAGCGTCGCCGTGTCCAGGAACTGCAACTTGACGAGCTTGTCGTAGAGCGCCTGGATCGACTGGAGACAGATGGCGTTCAAGTTGTAGGCGTTCTGGTACTGCTGCACCTGGGGGTTGTTGGTGAAGTTCTCAATGAGAAACTGCCGGAGCACCGGCTGGTCCATGGGCGCCACCGAGATGTGGTCCACTGCCAGCACCGTGTGCGTGTTCCGGAACCGCTCGACGCTGTCGACGAAACTGCCGACAAACTCCGACGAATTGGTCAACGAAAAGTTCCGGGGAAACACCTCGAGCGACTCGTAGCGAGCAAACCACATGGCGTTGATCTGCGCCAACGGGTTGCCGGGACCCGGTGGCAACGCGAGCTCGTCACCGAGCGGCACAAACCCGATGTGGTACTCGTTCTTCGACATGATGGTGTAGTTGAGGTTGTTTTTCGGGTAGATCTTGTACACGATGGCCACCAGGCCGTTCGGGCTGAGCTTGGCGCCGAAGTTGAGGAAGTTGCCCTCGACGGTGTAGTTGAGGAAGTTGCGCGTGACCTTTTCGATGTCGGTCATGTTGGTGGCGTTGTTCTGGAGCTGGAACTTGACTAGTCGCTGGCTCACGAACTTGTTGAGCAGGCTGGCCTTGTCGGTGGGCGCCACCTGGGCGCCAGCGAAGTCGAACGCCACAGACTCGAAGTGCCCGATCTCGTAGCTGATGATCACCTCGAGCTTGTCGGCGTGGGTGATGATGAGGTTGGTCACCCACGATTGCTTGGCCAATGCGTGGCTCAAGTAGGCGCCCGAGGCGAGGTCGAACGCATGCACCGCCGTCGACGTCGCCACCAACACCACCAGCCCGCTCCACTCGACCTGGCTGACCTTGAACCGGGACTTCTCCATCAACACCTGCTCCAGTGTCACCTCCAACTCCAGGTTCAACTGGTACACCGCCACCTCATTGGCCGTCAGCGTCACGCACACGTACCCGCAGTCGCCGGCCCACCACGCACAGTGCTTGACGACGTTGAAGCTGCTGGCGATGGTCGCCATAAGGTCCAACTGGCGGGAGTAGATCTTGATCTCGTTGTAGGCGTTGACCACGCTCACGCAGATGTCCGGGAGCCGCCCGAACGCAAAGTCCTTGATCTTCAACCGAAGAAACGTCTCGTAGTCCACGCTCAAGTCGGCAGCGTCCTGGAGGCCGAGCTCCGCCAACGTCACATCGAAAAAGTTCGTGTGCACCTGGTACTTGTCGGCGTAGCAGCTGGTGCGCTCAAACACAAAGAGCTCGCCGGTGTTGAACAAAACCCCGAGCACACAGTCCTTGTTGGTGGAGATTTTGGGCGACCACTGGTGCTTGACAATGATGGGCTCGTTTATGCGAGTGAACTCGAAGCCGTTGTTGTCGGAGTCGATGGCCACCTTGTTGAACTTGCCGATGTCCAAGGTCTCGAGCACCTCGGAGTCCAAAATGGTGTTGATGGTGAAGAGGTTTTTCAGATCCAAGATTTTCAGATTGTCAATGGAAATAACGCTCTGGTGAATGTTGGGGAGCCGCGGGTCGAGAAGCGTGAGCTGGTCGCCGTTGTTGATGGCCAATTGCTCGTTGTCGGACCACTGCACCGGGTCGCACACGCTGGCATTGACCCCAGCACGGGCGATAACGATGTCTTTGATCATAACAATATAAAAATGCGACTACACCGGCCTATGACCCATTATTAAATTGACTATGTGTGTGTGGAGAGATACACGATCTGCTCGGCGATCTCTTTACAGATGTTTTTCCTGTCGTCCAGGTTTACGGCGGGGATTTTGGCGAGGTTGATTTCCAAATCGCAGTAGAGCCACTTGATGCTCAGAAATAGATGGAGCTCGTAGTCAAACCCGTGACACTCTTTGGTCAACTCGGCCTGGTAGAGCCGTCTGCGGAGCCCGTCCTTCTTGGGGCCACGCCCGTGGCTGTTGTCAAGGAACATCTCTTTGATCTTGAGCTTGGGCCAGTTGGCATGCAAAAACATGAGGCTAGACGACTTGAAGTAGTGGAAATCGTAGTTGGAGTGGTCGTTATCGCTCTCGCTGCGGGCGTAGTCCGGCTCGAACTCGCTGGAGTAATATGTATCGGGTTCCTGGTCCTGCAAGTAATCGAGAATCGGGTCGTACTGGCCCATGGCGAACAATTCGTGTCTTTTCTTGTTCTTCAACGGTCCAAACTCCCGGTTGAACTCCTTCACCTGGTAGTACGGGAGCCCGAGCTTGTGGGCGGCTGCGATGAACGTCTCCTTGTCGCCCTCGCCGGCGGCGCCCTGGCTGAGCAATGCATAGTAGTAGTTGGGCCCGTAGTAGTTGTAGTACATCGACAACACGAGGGTGCGGAAGTGGACATGCTTGTCGATGAGGAGCTGCCCCGTCTCGCTGGACGCCTCGGGGATGGTGCCCTCGGCGTCGTGGTAGCTGATCTGGTCGGACTGGCCGCGGAGATCGTTGCTGAAGTACGAGGACCGGAGCCGCACGCCAGCGTTGGTGCGGATGTCGGCAATGCGGTAGAAGAGAGGCGAGGTGGAGCGGCGCCACAAGTCGGGCCACACCACCAAATGCAGCGACTTGAACGGCTCGTTGACAAAGAGCGGGTCGGGATTCTTCACCGGCACGTTGTCTGCGTCCAAGTAGAGCACGCGCTTGAACGAGCTGACCAACAAGGCGACGTTTTTCAACTGGTAGCCCTTGATTTTGTCCATCATGGCCGGCGGGAGGTAGTCCTCCATGATCTTGCACCGGCCGTTGAGACTGGGCAACACCCGGAGACACAACTCGGGGTCAAAGTCGGTGCGCTTGGGCACGATGAGCTCGACCGGGAGCCGCGACCCCGTGGACCGCAAGAGCTTGATGGAGATGAGCGCGAGCTGGTCGTAGCTGTCGCCGCCCAAGTACACGATGCCGTCGCCCTTCATGAAGTCGTTGTAGACGGTGTTGGCGGCGACGCCGTCCGGGAGGTGGGTCGGCATCAGCGCGAGGAACTTCTCGTGGGAAACCCCCAACGAATTGATCTCGTCGGGCGAGAGCGCCAAGTAGCTGGCCAACCACTGCTCCGTGCGGACGTCTTCGTCCAAGTAGTTCTCGCGCAAGTGGCCGCCGTACAACGGCACGCGGCCCTCGCGGTGGGCGTGCGCGCGGGCGCGGGACTCGGCGTAGTGCTCGTCGTTGTTGATGGAGCCGATCTGCGGGCTGCAGTTTTCGACGGTGCCCATCAACTGGTCGAAGAACCGCACGAACTGCGCCGTGAACTGCATCTCGAAGTCGAACGCGATCAACGGCGACACGCGGCGCGCGGCGGCGGCGGCAACCACGGCGGACTCGGTAGCGGCCACGTAGTCGTAGGCGGCAATGTGCTTGACGGCGTAGCCCTTGTGGGCGGCGGCGGCGTAGGGCAGCGGCGGCGTGTACCCGTGGGGGTCCTCGAGGACGTCGACGGCGGCCTTTTCGTGGACGACCACGAGGCTGGCGGCCGGATCTCGGTGGTAGACCACGTAGTTGGGCGGCCTGGCGCGGAAATGCCACGCCTGGAACGCAAGGTTGGCGACCGTGAGCACCACGCACACCGCCACGAGCCGCTTGTACTGCTTGAAGTGGTCGAGGCGAATCATCGCTGTATTGCTATTAAAATTCACACTTCCCTAAATAAATCGAAAACCGCATCGGGGCTATTATTGCGGTAGAAAAACCTGAGCCACCGATCGTCGTACGCCTGCTCGCCCGCGAACAGCGCGGTGGGGCGGTTAAAATTAGGGTCCGCGAAGGAGATGTCTACGATGGCGAGCACGGCCTCGAGCTCGGCCTCCGAGAGCATGGGGTGCACCAAGTCGGCGGTGAAGCGCTCGTGGCGCTTATAAAAAATCGGGGCCTGTGCCAAATTGAGGTAGAACTTGCAGATTTTGAATATGCGCCAAGCGTAGTAAAACCGCGGCACTAGGCTGTAGATGCACTGCAACATGGCCTTGACGTGGCCGACGAGAATCCCCACGAATTTCTCCATCGTCTGCCGGTACTTGTCGGAGGTGTGGTAGTTGATGATGGTGAAGTTGAACTTGATGATGAAGTGGAGCATATATATGCAGCTGCGGAACACGAACGGCACGAGCACCTGCACCAAGATGAAGTCCATGAGGTAGCTCAGGTTGGCGGTCAACTCGGGGAGCACGCGGATCACCTCGTATATTTTGGCAAACACCTTTTCGGTGTAGAAGAACACCACCTCGTGTGCGCCTCGAGGAAGGTAGTGCTTGATCATGTGGCAGCCAATCGACATGTGGTAGTTGCTGACGGCCACAAGCGTTCGGGTCACGAAGTTTCGCTGCACCAAGTACCCCTGATATGCATTAAACCCGGCCTTGACGGTGGGTTTATCGGAATCGGACGCAGGATTGGACATGTCGCCGAACACCTTGGCACAGAGCACCTCGAGCTGGCTGTAGCTCGCGGTGAAGTCGCGGATTGGCACCAGTGTGGCCTGGCTGTAGAGCTTCGACACCTCCTGGAACTGGGCTGTCATCAGGTTCCACAACTTGACAAACTGCTCGAGAATGTGCACTTCTTTGGATGTTTGGGGGTCGGTGTCCATCACGAGCTCGTCAATGCTGGCCCGTGTGAACTTGTAGGTCTCGGGCACCTGCGACGGCGTGCCTCGAAGCGCCACCTGCAAATACTCGTGGAAAACCGTCGCCATAAAGATCCGCTTGCCTATCATGAACGTAGACTGCGAGTACCGTCTCGACTCCATGCTGTTGCTGTCGTGGTGGAACCCGAACTCGAAGCACTGCTGAAGCACAAGCGACTGGACATGGCCTGCGCTCTTGAATCCGTCTCCCTCGTCGGCGTCCTCTGGCGAGTATCTCGAGTAGATCAACAAATAATTGAGCACCAAGAGCAACCTGAAGTTGCGGTTCTTGGACGTCAATTGGAACATGCCCTGGATGTGCCGAGCAGTTTCGATGGCCTTGATGGATATGGGCTCCCCCATCAACTTTTGGATCAACCCCACCTCCGACACCCGGTGCGAGCTCATCTCCGGGTGTTTCGACCCACTGAAGTTCATGTAGTACTTGTTGACCTGCTGGCTGCCGACAAAGAGTGACAAGTATGCAATTCGGAGGAAGATAAGCGCCAATGCTATGGTGAGATAATCTGATTTTTCAGTGACGACGAAATCGGTTATGGGCTCATCAGCGTCAGAGGGAAGGCCGAAAATTGTCACGAGCTCGTCATAGAATAAATCTCGGTCGATGAATGGGAAGAATGGGTACGCCAATTGGAAAAACCGGTCAATAAGAATCCAGAAATGCTTTTTCGATGGGAGCACTCTATATAACTTCTGGTCCACCCCTAACAGGCTTTCGAATGCAGTAAACTGGTCATTGTGGTGTTCGAATATGTCCTGCATTTTTATGTCTGAAGCCGGAATTGGTTCAACTGCATTAATTGAGGAATTTTTGGTGGACTTAACCGAGTCACTGAACCGCCTAACATTAGTGCTGTTTCGGACTTCATCTCTTGCTGTCTGGACGTCTAGTTCAAACGAACTGTTCTCTGACCATAATAGTCTTAGTCCTTTAAATGTCCTCAAGAGTGAAGTTATAGAGAACGGCTCGCTGTCGAGATCGACTAAATTAATAATTCCATCTTCCTTTGCATAAAGATTCTTGCCTAATACGACTTTGGATCTGTCCTGCAGGTGTTCCAACATGGGCATTCTTATGGGAGGGAGTCTCAATGGGTTGGCAGAAGTTTGAGAAGGTGACCGTCCGAATAAACTGGGAGCATTTGGAACCTCGGTTCGGACAATAGCCGAGTCGTTGATGTGAATATTGAAGTGCTGGATGCCATTAATGTTAGTAATGCTGGGGTATACCAACGGTTGATGCTGGTAGGATTTGACTACAGATAAAGCCTCTAATTTTGATAATCTGTTTTTCATGAATTCAAACTCGTCTCGATTGATCTCTACCTTGAGACCATCATGCTTTGGTGGGGGCTTTGATTGAGGGCTAGGGTTGGCGTCCAATACAATCGGCCTTTTTGCACTTGAAACGTAAGGAAGCTGGTCTAAGTAAGAAGTATCGTAGATACATTGTGAATTGGTCTTGATACAAGTGGAGCACGGCGTGGCCTTATCACATTTGACTCTTCGTTTCTTACAGTTATCACACACCAAGGTCAACCTAGGTCTTCTTTTAGGTGGTTTAACAGACATGAATTTTTGGAATATCCGGAGATCTCCAGTACAAATATGGAGTTGAAAACAAGTGGACAATTCGTAAACGACAAAAAGGTCCTATCATATTCGGTTGTAAATTGGAAGTTAACAATGCACCGAATTTCATTTTTTTCAAAATTCCCCAATTAGAAAATGTATAGGTGTTCTGGAATATTTGAAGAATATACAAGCGAAGCAAATTTTAGTAATGCAGTAGGATACCCTAATTGGAACTTTTGTTCGTCAAAAAAACTCCTAGTTTGAACAAATCCTATTGTAATGCTAGTAAATATTTTTTGTAACTTCTCTGACGCATGTCGGCAATATTTTAACAATATCAAAGGGAAACGGCACTTCCATATGATGCGGACTCCCTAATAGTAGGCTGTTACAACAACTAAACAAATTGTGCATCGTAATCAAGTTTTTGGCTTTTCTACTTTAAACTTTAGATTTATGTCAAACCTCTAAATTTACTATGTGAGATGATCTGATAAACGCTCTTAACCCCGGAAAACTAAATACCTGAAAATTACCTGTGGTAGTTTATAAGCATAAACCATTGTTTGTTTCTTTTTCTGGTGTGTGGTGGTTTTGCCGGCTTTAATTGCATTTATCATATCACTATCGTTTTGCATGCAAGTGTAGCTTACGTAACTTTTTGGGAACATTGTGAGTCTGGTTTAAACACTCTGGCGTTGTTCAGGCTACACTATTGTTCGCACGGTAATCGCACCAGCTCGCGCTAATTTTGGCCCTATCTCATGAGCTACTTATCTGATTGGGAGCAGGACAACAATCCGTCCTTATACGGACATCTGCATGGCCAGACCGGAGACACCTCACCGGAAACATCGGGCGCTTGGCATTCGGTTGATGCCGATACCATCACTGCTGATAACAATACGTTTTCCGGCCCCAACAACGACTTGATCAACAACTCAATTAACCTCTCCAACAACATCCAGCAGTACTTGGAGGACCCGGGGCTCGGGTTGCGGGTGGTGGGCAGCGAGCGGGTCATCAACTCGGCAGTGGTGGTGTATCTGGTGGAGTTGCTGCTCCACGACAAAGTCAAGATTGTAGTGAAGAGGCGATACAGCGAGTTCAAGCTGCTCCGCGACAACCTCCAGCGGCTCTACCCGACGGAGATCATTCCGCCGATTCCCGAGAAGCACTCGTTGATCTCGTACTTCATTAACTCTCTCGACAACTCCAAAGAGGTCAACCTTATCGAGACCCGCAAGCGGTACTTCAACAAGTTCTTGCACGACGTGGTGTACGGGCTGCAGCCGGAGTTGAAGCGCAACGTGTTGTTCCAGAAGTTTCTCGACCCCAATTATGAATTATGCTGGAATAACGCCGTGGGCGAGCCACCGGTGAGCTTTCTCCCCCG
The DNA here is from genome assembly GCA_039762375.1 of Keqinozyma sinolaborantium. NCBI lineage: Eukaryota > Fungi > Ascomycota > Pichiomycetes > Serinales > Debaryomycetaceae > Keqinozyma > Keqinozyma sinolaborantium. The sequence continues at coordinate 13,737 of JAQRFW010000027.1, read as the reverse complement.
CAACTTGCTCTTGAGCAACCCCACCAACCCCACCGACCAGAACGGGCTCTACTTGCTCCTCCCGGTCATCAAGAGCTTTGACAACACCAACATCTCCGAGAACTACTTGCATAAGCTCGACCTGTTGGCCAAGTTCAACGACGGGATCCTCAAGCTCAACAACCAGCTCAAGTTTTTGAAGTTCCCCGACAACAAGTACAAGGAGGTGCCGCAGACGCTCATCGACCTCGAGACCCGGTTCCAGCACCACTTGACGGTGTTGAAGCAGGTCAACAAGACCAACCTGAAGCACGTCAAGAACAACCGGCACATTCTCGGCAACCTCATCAACTTGGGCGGCAACTTGAACCACTTCTCGTTGGAGATCTACGGCCTCAACCAGCAGCTCAGCCAGCTCATCGAGAAATTCGGGTCGATCATCGATCTCAACTACTTGAACTTCGAGTCGTTCTTGGTCAACAAGCTCATCCCGGACTGGCAGGAGATCGTGCACCAGCTCATCCAGTACTACCAGATCGCCCTCAACCTCATTGCATTCTACAAGTACAAAATCATTCAGTTCAACGTGCTTTTCAAGCTCAAATTCAACAAGTACAACCAGCTTCTGGGGCTCAACAACAACCTCAACGTGAACTTGAGCAACCTCAAGGACCTCGACTCGCCGTCCATCCACAACCTCATCAAGAACTCCGAGAGCCGAACCCTCGGGCATAAATCGTCGTGGTACAAGATCTTTGGCGGGTCGAACGCCGGGTCTGGGCCCGTCAAGACGCCCGCCGACCTCAAGTACAAGATCGGCAACTTGGAGAAGGAGTTGGACAAGCTCGACCAGCTCATCGACCTTGAGAACAACGATATGGCCAATCTCGACCGTCATCTCATAGCCAATTTGACCCAGTTCGACAAAGAAATGGAGAAAAAATGGTTGGTGATGTTTCTAAATTTCATCAGAGCCACCAGACAGCTATTCAGCGAGAATCTTGCCAGCTGGCAGGAATTCCGCCAGTTTCTTCTGGAGCCTAACGAGTAATGTCAGCATAATAAATGTCTAATTGTAGCTATAAAATATTTGTAGATCTGCAGCGGATCGGGGACCTGAAACACCATCTGGCGAAAGGGGAGCTGAGAATTCACCACAATGGGCTGCATGCTGGTGAAATTAGCTATTTATAATCCCAGTAAGAATAGCCGGTGGGCGCACGCCGTCTCTACCATTATATCACCAAATCGCGAAATTTCACCAGTGGCAATGGATTTAGACAACGACGTATCGACGGTTTTGGCCACAATTCGCACAGAGACCGAGTCGGACGACTTGGCCTCGTTGACGTATCAGCTCGAGGATTTTTCCGAGAGAAAACTCTGGCATCAGTTGATTATTTCGCTCGAGGAATTCTACAAGAACGAGTCTACGTCGGTGCACTTGAAGAAAACGGTGTACAACCAGTTTATCGCCAAGTTCACCAAAAAGCTCAACTCGATCAAAGTCATCGACTTGTTGCTCCAGTCGTTTGCCGACGATAAAGCCGAATGTTTGAGCAAATTGCTCGAATTGGAGCCCCGGATCTCCGACTCCGACTCCGCCGTCTACATCAAGTTGCAGGTGGCGCGCTACTACATATTGATCGAGCAACTCGACAAGGCCAACGAGATCTTGGAGCAGTTGGAGTCGAAATTCAACACGATAAATAACGAATTCTCCTCTAAAATCAACTCGGCCTACTACTTGACCAAATGCCAGCTCTTCAAGGTCAAGGAGAACTACAACAGCTTCTACTCCAACGGGTTGTTGTACTTGTCGACCATCGAGGACTTGAACGAAATCAACCAGCTCGAGTTCTGCTTTGATTTGGCATTGTCTGCGCTCTTGGGCGACAAAATTTATAATTTTGGGGAGCTCATCTTGCACGACATTTTGAACTGCTTGAAGACCTCGCCCTACGACTGGCTATACAACTTGATTCTCACGTTAAATGCGGGCAATTTAGCTGGATTCCACGAGTGGCTCAGCACCAGTGTGCAGAAATTCCCCAAGCTCAACTCGTTCGACGTTTTTTTGAAGCAGAAAATCATCATCATGAGTCTTGTGGAGCTCATCTCCGTCAAGTCCACCTTGAACAAGCAATTGGGCTTCAAGGAGATCTCGGAGTTCACCAACACCGACATCAACGACGTCGAGCTCCTCATCATAAAATGCTTCTCGCTCAACTTGTTCCAGGGCCACATCAACCAGATCGATCAGGTGCTCACCATTACCTGGCTTCAACCTAGAATCTTGAATTTGGACCAAATCAAGACGTTGTACGACCACTTGAACACCTGGAACGCCCAGGTGGACCAATTGTCAAAGGAAGTTTACAAGAACGGAGGAACGGTGTGGGCTAGTAGCTAGTATTGATCTACCATAAATCTATATCATAATTCAATCCTTGGACTGTAATCTATCGTCGTGCTTTTTGTCTTCGTTGTCGCTTTCTTCGCCCAACTCAAAAAGAGTGTTGGAAGTAGTGGTCTCAAGCTGGCCGCCGCCGACCGCCTCGTACTTGGGAGGAGCGGCCGCTGGCGGGTTGAAGTCGTGTCTCAACTCGAAACTGTCGTCTCTGCGGTTTTCGTCGTCCTCATTGTCTGAGTGAGAAAGTAACGACAAGTCGTCGAGCTCAAATTCGGTTCCGCCCTGTCCGGGGTTGTTTTCGTCGGTGGAAAGCTGCTGGCTGACCGCCAACATGTAGCTGGTCTCGGTGGGCCTCCACAAGTAGGCGACGCCCATGAACACGATGAAATAAATCACCGATGGAGCAAAGTCAAATGCAAAGAAAGCCGCTTTCCAGCTCAGCTCGATAATAGAGGTGGTCGACATACTCAACATGACGAAACTGGCAAAGAAAATGCCTCCGAACGTCAACAAGAACGCCAACACGATGATCTTGAAGAGGTTGTCGTACAACTTCAACTTGATGATTTGTCTTTGTTGGTTCAAATTGGTGGTGGTTCTCTTAATCGACACCAAGATCATGAAGTAGTAGACGGTCATGGAGATGGTGATGGGGATGAGCGTGAGCACCGACAAGAGGGCGGCGCCGGGGTCCTCCTCCAAGCTGGGCGACGACTGCGACGAAAGCGCCGAAGCGTTATAGTAGGAGGGAATCAAATACAAGAGCGAGGCGGCAAAGTGGAAGCCCGCCAAGAGCTTGCAGCGCAACATGACCTTCTTCTCGAGCTTCAACACCACCACACCGTATCCGAGCGAGATCAAGAGGAGGAGGAAGAACGAGAACGTCAACTTGGAAGCGTTCAAGAGCGACAAAAACACCATGTAAAAAATGACAAACCCGTTGGACGGGTTGGAGGTGTCGTTGAGCAAGTCGTAGTAGGACCACACCACCAAGGTGTCGAAGGTCAAAAGCCCCAACATCGCCAACAAGTAGCGCTGGAGCGGGAGAATCTGGTTATCTTTTCTCTTCTTGTAGAACTGGAACCCGAACAAGGCGATGGAAATGCCGTAGAGCAAGGTGAGAATGCCGTAGGCCGGGAGCTTGGGGATCTCCGAGGCCGCGAGCTCGCCGAAGGCGTTCTGAAAGTTGATCACGCCCTTGTACTTGACGTTGGAGTCGTCGACAAAAGTGGACACGCAGTAGAATCCGGTGGAATTGATGGGGTACGAGATCAGCGCCTGGCCGAAATGGGTCAATTGCGCCGTCATGATGGTGGTGTTGGTGTGGTTGGTGTTGATGATGAACTTGCCCTTTTGCTTTTCGTCACAGATCTTCAAGTCGTTGATGGCATGGTCGTCGCAGATGTATTTGGTGACGCCGTTGTCAAAGTGGTGGCCGATGCTGTCGAAGTCCTTGTACTCGAACACCACGTACGAGATGCCCGGCGAGGTCTTCTGGTCGGCGGCCGGGGTGTTTTTGTCGAACTTGTCGGAGTTGAGCTGGAGCAATTTGATGCCGATGTGGGGGCTTTTATTGCCGCCCCAGTCGTGCTTGGAGTACATCCCGGCACACACCTGGGAGCTGCGGCCGTCGTCGAAGAGCGCCTTGTTGGCGAGCACCGCGCAACAGAGGTTTAGGATCAACACGGGAAGAAGCATTGGATATGCGAAATTTCACTGGCTATAAAATTATGTAGATAACTCCCCCATTCGTTTCGTAAGCTTGGCCTCCGTCTCATTCCAGTTGTCGACGAGGCCCTTGTAGAAGGCGATCTGGCTGTCGCAGAGCTGCACCATGCTGGCCTTCATTTCGTTCTTGTTGAACCGGTCCCAGTTGGGGTACTCTTCGTAGATGATGCTATTGACGAGGTCTTGCACGAGCTTGGTCTGCGCCTCGATCTCGGACTCGAGCTGGGCGATGCGCGCCTCGAGCCGCTGCTTCTTGCCCTCGGTGGCCGACGACCCGATGGTCGACGACGCCGACGTCGAGAGCGTGTCCTTGATGAGCTGCGTGGTGTTGTTGACGATGCCGTTGTTGGCCTTGATGGGCGACGGAGGCGCGTGCCGCGCGGTCCCGGCCGTGGGCATGGCGTCGAGCTCGGCCCGCGCCTGGTCCAAGTACTCCTGGAGCACCTGGAGGTCGATCTTCTTGTTATGCTGGAGCTCAATGAGGTTGGTGAGGTTAATAATGTACTTGGAGCAGTCCTTGAGCGACGTGAGGAACAGCTCGTCCACGAACTTGAACGACGTCGACCACGACTCGCTGTACTTGCGAAGGCACTGGGCAAAGAACTTGAAATTGTCCTCGATATCGTCTGTTTGGGCCAACTTGTCGATCTGCACCGAAAACGACTCGTAGTCGGCCGCCAAGTCGTTGTTCTTCTTGTTGAGCCGGGCAAAGATCCGGTCGAGCTTGACAAGGTTCTCGTAGAGCTTCTTGAGCTTGTCGCTGATCTCGAGAATGTCCTTGTTGGTCTCTTTCTTGTGCTTGGACGGCGTCAAGAAGTTCATGATGGTCTCGGTGAGAAGCTCCTCGTTGACCACGCGGTTGACCACGCTCGTCGCGTACGACAGCTCCTTCTCCACCTCGCTGATGTTGTTGATCTTGAGGTTCTTCAGAAACGTGAGCCAGTCGGCGGAGTCGCTCAAAAAGAGAAAGTACACCGGCAGCTGCAGCAACACCCGGTGCCCGTTGATGTACTTGAGGAACCGGTTGAACGAGTTGAGCCGCTTGTGCACGAACTCCTGCGAGAACGTGTCGCCGGTCAAGTACTTGAGGTTCAGTTTGGAGGGAAGCGGCGGGATGAGCAACTGGGGGTAGTCGTTGGTGAGGCAGTGGTACAAGTTGCGGAAGTCGCCGTAGCGCCGGCGCACCGCGATCGTGATCTGCGGGCCCGTGGCGGTGGCCAACTTGATGATCCCGGGGTTGTCGGTGGTGGTGGTGACATTATACAGGATGTACGGCTTGGACGCCTGGTCCACGTCGCGGATGGGGTCGGACACCACGGTGGTGGTGGTGAAGACGTCGTCGGGCGGCAGCGCCGGTGCGGGCGGCGGCTCGAGCTGTGTGGCGGGCGGCGACGCCGGCGGTGTGTGGACTTCGGTGGCAGCGGGCTCCGAGGGCGCCGGGTCCTGGAGCACGAGCGAGCTGGAGGGGTCGTCGGGCTCCTCGGCGATCGGCTCGTTCTGGGGCGTCTGTTTGCCGTCGCTGTCTCTGTCCCACTGGACGGAGGTGAATTGGTCGGGCTCGGTCATGGTAGATGGTAGCGATAAGAGCAGTTCGCAGTTTCGCGGCGCGGTGGTACGGTGGCGCGGTGGTACCGCGGTGGGGCGCGCAGTAATGCACCTCGCACCGCATTTCGCACCACATCTACTGGCGGTGGCCGCACCGTCTCGCGGTACCGCACCGTCCTAGGCTGGTCAAGACAATCGTACTATTTTACATACTAGAGTATAAGCCACACGGCGGAGGCAATGATGGAGATTCCAATGACGGCGGTGATGATGCCCGCGCCCGCAAGATCCTTGGTTCCGAGCGTCAACGGCTTGACTGTAGACTCAGTACCGAACCCGGCGGCCGGATCGCCCACACTGACGTTATCGTCCTCCGAGGTGTAGGGAGGCGGGCGGTCGTTGATGCGCAAGTTGGTCATGACCTCGAGCGCGGCCATCTGCTCGCCGAGCCCCCACTTGCCGTCCCAGCCCTGCGAGCTGTTGGTCCACACAAGACCGCACGTATGGCCGTCAGATCCACCGGAACACGAGGCCGCCGCGGCAAGCGCCGACGTCCGGAGGTAGTTCATGACGATCTCGTTGGCCTGCGGCACCATGGTGGCGGTCATGCCGAGGAAGCGGGCGAAGTAGGCCTTGAACGAGCGCTGATCGTTGTTACAGTTGTCGGAGGGCTGGCACGCCGCCTCGTACATGACGTCGTCCTGGAAAAACACCACAGCACCGTTCAAGAGCTCGAGCGTGCGCTCGAGCCACACGGGGTCCTCGGTGTAGTTGTACAAGTAGGCGGCGCCCGACATGAAAAGACCCTGGTTGTAGGTCCACTGCAACATCGTGTGGTTGGTACAGTTGGAGTCGGTGTAGGTGCCGTCAAACACGAACCAGTGGTCGCCGTAGCGGATCAAGTCGACGTCGTGCATCCAGTCCCAGACCTTTTCGGCCCACTCGACGTAACTGTCGTTTCTGGTGAACCGCGCCAACCGGGCGCCGATGTGGAACAAGCACCCGTTGGACACCGAGTTCTTGTAGTCGTAGCCCGAGTTCCACTGGAAGATCTGCCACCGCAAGCCGCCGCCGCACGAGCCCATGTCCCATCTCAGGGCCATGGTGTTGAAAACGGCCTGCGAGAGCGTCAACCACGACTGGTCCTCGCGCTCGGGGTGCGAGAAGTTGCGCTCGGCGGCCGACATCACCGCGAGCCCCCAGAAGCCCTGGTCATCGTTTCCCTCGGTGGTGGACTGGTTAAGCGGCACGTAATTGTTGTCGTCACCGGTCTGGTAAAGAAGCGCCTCTTTGATGAGGTCAACGTAGGTGTCGTTTTCCATGAAGTACCAGTAGTCGATCATGGAGCCCCAGGCGCCGCCGGCCTCCCACCAGTAGTAGGGCCACGTGAACATGCCCACGACTCCGCCGTACTTGTTTCCGTCGTAGTAGTCCAACAAACCCTCGGAGATCAAGGCGGTGTTCTCGCGGATGTTGGTGAAGTTGTCGGGGTCGAGGAAGAGCGCCACGGCCGGCGCCAAAATCGTCCATGCCCACACTCTCATGATGATGAAGATATTTTACTCGATCGGTGCGATCGCGATTGGAGCGGTGCGCGATCATAGCCCGGAAATGCATCGGCCTGCGAGTGCGGATGCCACTTAGTCTACGTAGTTTAGTTACAGTGTTTAGTCAGCATATTGTACATTACTCCTTGAACGCAGGGTCGAGGATCGACGGCTCCTTCTCCACGGGCGTGTCCTCCTTGTCGTCCTCCATGGGCGTGGCCTCGTCCGACTTGTCGAGGTCCGCCGAGGCCTCGAGGTCGGGCGCGAGGTCGGGCGCGGCCGCCTTGACCGGCTCCGGCTCCTCGCTCAACTGCTTGGCGTGCAACTTGGCCGAGTTGGAGGCCACCACCTCCTCCAACTGGTGGAACTCGTTGACAAACTCTTCCTTGTTGAGCCCATTTATTATCTTCTGGAACTCGGGCGAGTAGCTGTCTATGTTGTTGATCAACTCGTCGTATATCAACGCGCCGGTGAACGTGTTGTAGCCCACGTCCTGCTCGTGCTGCAGGAGCTGTTCCTGGTAGATCTCGTGCAACACATTGACGAACTTGAGCGGGAAGTTGGCGTAGAGGTTGTGGATCTTGTGGTTGAACTTGATCTTCAAGATGTTGTTCAAGAGGTTGTAGTCGAGGAACAACGACGAGTTGCAGCTGAACTCGTTGGCGGTCTCCTTATTGCACTTGTAGTACGCCTTGATGGGCTTGGTGTTTTTGTACTGGTACTGGTTCAACGAGTTAACGGTGGGCAGCGACGACGACACCTCGTTGACGTTGGACGACACGGCGGTGAACTCGAACCCCACGGACGCAATGATCGGCTCGATGTAGATCTTCTTGAGGTTGTCCAACACGAACGACCGGAACTGCTTCTCGCTGTTGATGACCTGGTTGATGGAGCTGAGGTTGTCGATGAAGTTCTTGTCGATCTCCTTGATGAAGATGTGGTTCTTGATGTTCTCCTGCTTGTTGTTGGAGATCTTCAACAAAAACTCGTTGTAGTCCTCAAACACGTTGTACAACTTGAACGGGTTGGAGTAGCACTGGAGACAAAGCTTGTAGTTCATCAGAAGGTCGTCGTTGGTGTCGAGCTTGGTGCCGCAAATATCGCAGTTAACCGGCACATCCAGCTTGGGCAAGTTGGTCAGCTGGATCGGCAACGCCTTCTGGGCAATCTGCTGGTAGTTGAGGTTCAGCATGTGCGCGCTGTTGTTCTGCTTGGCGGCTTCGTAGCTGTAGTTGTAGCTCAGCGCCGGCACCGGCTGGTACTGGTACTGATATTGGTAGGTGTAGTTGCCGTTGTCGTACTTCTTCTTCGACAGCCCGCCGCCCGAGGTGCCGGAGAACATGTCGTCGTTTATGAAGATATCGTCATTGGTGAAATTGGAGTTGGTGGTCTGCTGCTGGAACTGTCTCATGCCGTAAATCATGGTTTCCTCCGCCAACGGTTTCCTCAGTTTTTTTTTCTGTCTTTCGATGATACGACACTTGGCACACGTCTTGTACTGGCGCACCTCCGGCGGCTCGTCGTCCATTCTCTTTCTCTTGCATCTACGACATCTTCTGACTTCACTCATGATGGTAATTTGTTTTTTTCGCTGAGATTTGTCCAGTAATTTTGTGTAATTTGCGACTCTCAACGGTGAACTGGCTTCGGCACTGTAGCTGAACTGTAGGCAGAATTCCCTGTAACTGGCTGTAAATTCGCTCTACTGTAACTGCGTGTAACTGCTGTGAGTTCAAATATTTTTTTTCTACGTTCTAGGGGTATTTATAGTGGCAAATAGTGGATGACCCAACTCCATGTGACCGTCTTCTGGTGGTCGGCTTCGTTGGCGCTGGATCGATTTCGTTGGCGTCGGCAGTCAGCTCTGATGTCGCAGCTTGGTCTACATTTGCAGCAATCCGGCGCGCGCTCGTCGCCTGGCCAGTGCGCCGCTGGCGGTGCGCTCGTACCGCTTCGCTGTCTTACTAATGGTCTGCTTATATGCAGGTCACGAAGGTCACCAGAATAGGCCCTACCAAAACGCCACGTTTTGGCTCGGAAGCGGGGTTTGACCGGTTGGCTGCGGTTCTGCATGGTGTAGGGTGGTGCAGACGAAGTTTGGCGGTCGTGGAGCCGCCGGCTGTGGAGAAGCTGTGGGTCAAGATATTCCAGCTTTTTGCCGGAGTTCTACTCGAATTCTGCCTGTGTATTGTAGTTACGACGTCGCACTCTTGCCAGAGGTCTTCTGCTGTCGCTGGGGCTGCTGCCAGCTGTGGTGGTTCTAGTGTAGGCCGGTGAAGATCGCAGCTCGCATGAGCGACAACTGATTTCGGTGTAGCGCCGCCAGGCGTCCTGCGATTAGGCTGTAACTTGGCAGCGGTAGTGGCAAGGCTGTCCTCCAGCCAATTGAGGCTTTTCCGTGGTGAAATTCCGCCCAGGGCAGCCACCAGGCGATTCCCCAGAAAATGGGCCGCCGCCAGTACCGCCCCCAGCACGCCGCCAACACGCCGCCCACACCGTCCCGCCCCGACCACCCGGCGACGGTCCCGCGGCGGCCACCGCCCGCAAAGTCGCACCAGCCGCCCCAGTCATCACTTCGCACTCCGCCCAGGGTGAAAAAACCATGTCGAAGATTGTACGGTCCATCAAAAACGTGGCCAACGGCTACTCGCGGGTACAGGTGTTGGTGCGGAACGCCACGTCCAACGACGCCAGCGGCCCCACCACGGCCGAGATGGAGGAGATCCGCTCGTACACCCACCAGACCCAAACGGACTTTTTGGAGATAATGGACATGTTGGACCGGCGGCTCAACGACAAGGGCAAGAACTGGCGGCACGTGGCCAAGTCCTTGACGGTGTTGGACTATCTCGTGCGGTTCGGCAGCTGGAAGTGTGTGATGTGGGCCAAGGACAACTTGTACATCATCAAGACGTTGCGGGAGTTCATCCACCTCGAGGAGCTGGGCCAGGACCAGGGCGCCTTGATCCGCGTCAAGGCCAAGGAGTTGGTGGCGCTCTTGCAGGACGACGAGCGGTTGAAGCAGGAGCGGGAGTTGGCAGACAAGCGGTCGCTGAGAGAGCGGCCCGACCGAAATGGCCGGGACAGGCCGCCCAGACGGGACGACCCCTACGACGACGACTTGGAGCGCGCCTTGGAGATCTCGCGCATCACCGCGGAGCAGGAGCTGCGGCCGGTCGACGACGATGACGACTTGAAGGCGGCTCTCAAGTTATCGCTCGAGGAGGAGGAGATGCGCAAGTTGAAGCAGAACCAGAACGAAAACTTGTTGGACCTCGACGACTCCCAGCCCCAGTATGCGCTTGGCTACTACCAACAGCCCCAGTACACCCAGCAGGCCCAGTACCAGCAGTACGACATGTTTGGCAACCCCATCCAGAACCCCATGGCCACCGGATACTACCAGCAGCCCCAGTTCACCCAGCCACAGCAGCAGTACTTTGCTCAGCCGCAACAGCCGCAATTCACCGGCTTCAACTACCAGCCGCAACAACTGCAGCCCGAACAGTTGCAGCCGCTCAAAACCGGCTCCAACAACCCCTTTGCATTGTCTCTGACGTCCAACCAGACCCAGACCCAGCCCTCGTTGAACAACTTGGCCCAGCGCCAGACCCAGATGTTCAGCGAACCCCAGCAGACCCAGTTCGAGCCTCAGCAGCAAACCCAGTTCTTCACCCAGCCACAGCCCCAGCAGATCAAGCCCCAAAACACCTCGTCTTCCAAGTTTGGCGACCATTCCCACCCGGAATTGTCCAACTTGTTGTCCCAGGGCACCGGCATCGATACTTTTGGTAACACCGGCGAAAGCAGAATCCCCCACCAACACACCCAGACCCAGACGTTCATCAACTCGTCCGGCACGGGCTACAGGGCTGGCGATGGTGGCTTGAACTCCAACCCCACCGGCAACCCATTCTTGAATCAACCATCGGCCCCTCAAGCTGCGCCAGCCCAACAGCCTGCCTACACCGGATACGGCTTTGGCAACGCTCCTCAATCCAACCAACGAAACGACGGCCCCAGCTTGATAGATATTTAGAAAATGTACCCAATGATTATGTACTTATAAATGAATGATTACACTAAATACTCCGTGTACGGTTCCACCTCCATCTTGAACATCGACCGCACACACCAGTCCCACTCGACCATCGTGATGTCGGGGAAGTTTTTCTTGACGTAGCTGATCAACTTGGTGTCCTTGGTCTTATGCACTACAAGCACGTACGCCCCGTCGTGCTGAACAAGGTGCTTCAAGTTCAACAGCGACTTGAACGTCACTCCGGTCAACTGGCTCACCCCGTGATGGCTCAAGATCTTGGAGAGAGTCGAGTAACCTCCATTGAGATTTGAAGAGAGGTTGATGCTCAAGTTCTCGAAAAGCAGGCCCTTTTTGGGGCTGTCAACGAGCCGGGTGAACGAGTCTGCGGTCTGCGAAGCGTACCCCAATTCCTGATTGAGGGCTTGTAACTCTTCGAACTTGTCCAACGAGTATTCCTCGATGTTGGGCTCCTTCCCGGCGAGAACATCCACCAAGTATTGTGGATGAACGATCTGCGACACCGTCGCCAAACTCGTGAGAAACTTCTCCGTCCGCAAGATCTTGGGCGCCACCAACACGTTGATGTTGGTGCCAGAGTCGTTGGCTACACGAATCCCTGAAGCCCGTAGTTTGGTAGTATCCAGCTTCGTCAAGTTTATATCCGACTCACACCCCGTCAAGAGAACGGTGTATTTGATGGCCATCTTGGCCAGTTTCTTGGGGGTGTCCACTTCGGGTGTAGCCTTTCTCTTTGCGGGTGTGGCCTGCTCCGGGGCCCCCAATGTCTTCATAAAGTCGTCCATTTTTCTGGAGCTCTTTTTCATCTCCATGTACTTGTTGAGATCGTCCATGTCCTGGTGGAGTTTGGCCGACGCCTTAGCCTTGGCAGACCTGCCCCGCGGCCTGTCTATTTCTATTACTGGCGACGATGTGGGTGTTGCCTCTTTTGTTTGGGTCTGGGAGGCTTTTGCTTGGGAAGGCTTTTTCGCCGAGCTCTGAACGGACTCTGGCTGTATTTCCAAGTCATCCGACTCGGAAGGGCTGGGCTCAGGCTGTTCTGGGCCTCCGTTTGATGCTGGCTCACCATTGGATTCTGCCTCGCCAACTGGCTCTTCCTCTGGCTCGTCAGCTGGCGCTATTTCCTGTTCAACGATCATTGATTCAGCAGCTGGCTCCACAACAGCCGACTCGGCAAGCGCTGGCGGCGTGGCCACCAGCTCAGAAAGGTTCAAGAGCTGGTTGGCGCCGTTTTCGTCCTCAGAATAGTCCGTCTGGTCCTGGGTGGCCCGCAAGAGCCCGGCGTCCTCGTTCATACTATCATCGACGTCGGACTCGTTCCAGTTCTTGAGCACGTCCTTGTTCAATTTGGTGCGTCCCAAGAGCCGCTCGCAGCCCGAGAAGTTCTTAAACCTAGACTCTGCGTCACCGAGAAGCTCCCATTTGGCGAAGCACTCCTCGAGCCAGAGATGGTTGACGAGCTTGATGAAGGGCTGGCCGTTCTTGGTCCACTTTTTGGCGGCGGTCTCGTACTTTTTCCCCTTGGGGCTGGCCACAATAAGGTAGTGGTTCTCCTTGGTGAGGGTTTTGGTGAATGTGCCGCCCAAGATGACAATGAGCTTGCTCAAGTAGTAGCGGGCGTCGCCGCTGTAGTTTGTGATGGAGATCTTGAGGTTCTGGAACTGGGGAAGCGGTTTGAAAGGTATGGGGTAGTGGAGGAGCTGCGAGTTGGTGGGAAGCACCCACTTTTTGTCGACCACCACGCTGTAGAGCCACTGCAAGTTGGCGATGATGATGCGGGGCGAGCGGAAGCTCTTGGAGAACTCACGGCCCTGGCGGTACTTGCCAATGTACACATCGATGGACGAGTCGAAGCGAGGGACGACCGAGCCGCCGCACTTGGTGATGAGCGTGACGATGGACTCGCGGAGCGCGGCCCCGAGGTGGTAGTCGGCGCTGAGGAAGAACTTCTTGCCGCTGAAAAACTCAAAGTCGAACTCGGCCACCTCAGGCACGCTGGAGTCGGGCACCACGGGGCTGGAGGGCGCGGGCTTGGCGCCGTCGAGCAAGTACGGCGCCTCGTCGAGCTTGCGCCCCATCTTGAAGCACTCGTCGATCCACGCCGGGCGCACGATCTTGATGTCGATGTCTGCGCTGAGCGCCACAAGACTTTTGTCGTTTTGGAGGTTTGTGGTGACCAAGTGGGTGGTGTACTTGGTCAAGTCGTCGAGGTACTCGCCGCCGAACGCGCGCACGCCGCCGTAGATCACCTCCTTGTCACTGACGGGGATTTCGTCCGAGATGCACACGAAGCAGCGCTTGAGGAAAAGCCGGCGGTCGGGCGAGTACAGCTTCGGCGAGAGGAGGCGCCCGGCGGCCACGGAGTCGTCGCCCCCCCCCCGGGCCGCCGCTGGGATGGGCTAGCCGTCAATAGCCGCCCCACCACGCCGTCGACGCCGCTGCGCAAGCTGTGGAGCACCGGG
>JAQRFW010000026.1:0-126739 GCA_039762375.1 Keqinozyma sinolaborantium | reverse complement strand
GTGCGAGCGTCTCGGGGTCGTACGCCACCGCCACGCCCGCCGCCGCGCCCTGCACGCCCAACTGCTCGGCCTCGGCGCGCGCCGCGCCCACGAGCGCCGCCAACGGTAGCACGAGCCACGCGTCCAGCACCGCGCCCACAAACTTTCCCGGCGCTACGTCCACCACCCGTAGGAGCTTCACACACAGTAGATCGTAAATATGCAATTGGCCCGCCGTGGCCACCACCATGCGGCGCTTGCTGAGCACCACGTCGGCCACGTCGGCGCCGAAGCCCAACTCGCAGATCTTGAGGTTCTGCTTCAAGTTGAAGAGCTTGACGGTGCGGGTATCGGCGGCAGACACCACCACCGTGAGCGACGTGGAGAACACGGTCTTTACGAGAATGGCCGGGTCGGGCGCCGCCGTCAACACGCCGAACGGCTCGCAGTTGTACACGGCGTGGCCCGAGGCGCTGGCCACGGCCACGCAGGAACCGTCGTGGTTGAAATTCATGTATTGAGAATCTAATTTACCTGCGCTAACTGGACCTTGCGGGACCGTTTCTTTTTGGGCTGCTCCCACTCGTAGGCGGGGATGAACGACTCGATCACGCCGCAGTCGGCAAACAAGTTGGGGAAGATCCACAACGGACGGCCCGCCAACCATGTAAATACGTACAAGAAGAGCCTCACGATAGCGATGCCGAAAAATACCCCAATGAGCCCCAACATGGCCATGCTGAGGTACCACACGCCGATCTTCATGCGGCGTGGCCACAACGGGTACAACACCACGGCGAAAATGCCGACAAGCGTCAAAACACCGTACAACAACATGTATGGGCTGGGCTTATTGTAGTTCCAGGCAAAGTAGGCGTCCGGCGCGATGTTGGCGGCACTGGTGGGGCGGAGCGTGGGCTTGTCGCGGTTGGGCTTCCACTTTTTCACCGCCTTGATCTCCTTGTAGTGGAGCTTTTCCACCGGCTTGATCAACTGGGTCTGGATCAACAATTTGGCCACCTCCGTGGCCTGCTGCTCGTCCTGCACCGGGAGGAGCTTGCGCTTGGGGTCTGCTTGCAACTGCTTGTACTGGTCGCTCTGGAGCGCCCGCACGAGCCGCTTGAACCTGAAGAACTGGACGTCCTCGGTGTTGTTGAGAAGCCCGGTTCTCTGCTTGAGCGTGGGGTGGTCCTTGGCGAAGTTGGCCACAAGCGCCGCCAACGGCTGGAGCTTGGCCATCATGTCCTGGATGGACGCAGCGGGGTCGCCGCCCTGCGTGGGCATTCCGGGAATAGACATGTTTAAAGTTGAAAAATTGTGAGGTGTTGAGATTGGACTGGATCTGTTCTGGATCTGAGTTCTGGATCTGAGCTATTGGATGAGTGGACAGAGTAGGACCAGTAGACCGAGGCCAGCTGGCCGAGTGGGCGTAGATGAGTAGACCAGGATATTGAATCGTCTGTAGAGTAGCTGGCCAGATCGATTAGATAGACAGGTGTCTAGACTGAGAGACTTACCAACAGACCGACAGACCGACAGACAGACCGACAGACAGACCGACAAACAGACCAACAAACAGACAGACCGACAGACAGAGAAACTGACAGCATACTTCTGCGTAGACCATCTCTGACATACCAACTACACCAGACCAAGCACAGCTCTATTAACCAAATCTATAACCTACCTACTTCTTGTACTTCAAGAAATTGTCCATGGAGAGCGACTGGAGCCGCTTCTCGTACGACGGCGCCATGGCCAGCTCCGCCTCTTCGTCAATCGCCTCGCCGTACGAAGGCACCCGGCTCAACGCATTCAAATTGAGCGGCGTCGAGTGCCCCGAGTTCTGCTTCGACCGGGCGCCCTGCGGGATGTCGAAGTAGCTCGTGATGCTGAAGTCGTTAAGCTGCTCCAACGGGCTCTTGGGCGACGAAATATCATACATCTTGTCGAACTTCGAGTTCTCGTACAACGGCGGCGCCAGCTGCTGCCGATCGAGGTCCGAGTCCTCCTCTTCCTCCTGGATCCGACTGGGTGACTCCAGCGGCGAGGCGTACTTGTCCTTCTTGAAGAGCGGGTTCAACACCGACTTGTTGGGGTTGAACGTGTGGTACATGGGGTCTACGTCGATGTGGTACCCGTAGGCGTGTCCCACGTTGGTGCTGACGTAGAGATGGAACGGGATGTTGGCCCGGAGCTCCGACACATGGCCCGTCAGGTTGCGCAAGTGGATGATGAGCCGGATCCGGTGCTTGACCTCGATCAAGTCGTACTTCAATTTGCACGACTGGGTGATCTCGCCGAGATGCTGCGGCACCTTGAAGTGGCACACGATATCCCACTTGTCGCTGGAGATGTCCATGTCGGCGGTGTCGAGAAGGTTCTGGTGGCCCAAAATCTGCTCGTACTCCGGCGACGAGCCCTCAAGGTACCCGCAGTGGTAGTGCTGGGCGATCTCCGCCTTGATCTTCTGCACCAGGAGGCCCTTGACGAGCGGCACCATCACCACGCGGATCGGCACCGTCTGACCGACGGCAATGCCTTTTTTGTTGACGAGCACCCGGTAGTCCACCTTGCCCGGCCATTGGTTGGCGATGTCCACGTTGTCGGTCAAGTTGAGGTCAGTGGGTTTCAAGGTCCGCACGATGCGCACATGCTTGGCCTTCTCGAGCGGCTTCTCGAACCGGCCCCGTTTGATCTTACATTCTAGTCTGTAGAGAAGCTTGGCCACCGAGAGCCCCTCTACCGACTCGCTGACGTTGGCGGGGAGGAACACCTGGAAGGGAAGACTGTAGTTGCCCTTGGGGAGAAGATACGTGTGGTTCAGCGACTGGGTGCTGGACCTGAACGGCGTACCGTCAAGACCACTTTCTGGCACCTTAATGGTAGAGCCCTTGAGCGAGATGTCCTCGAGATTGGACTCCGAGGCTGCACGGCCGAGACCCGGGCGGACGGGGGCCTTGGCCTTGACGTGCTCCAATTTCTTGTTCAACTTGTGGGTTTTGACCGGCTGCTCGCCGTAGGACCCTACCACCACCCGTCCTTCGTCGCTGGTGAGGAGGTTTTCCCAATTGACCTTGAGCACGCAAAGCTGCTCGTAGACCTGGTTGACGACGGCGCCGTGCTCGTCCTTCTGGGAGAAAATAATCTTGATCTCGCCGATAAGCAGCAACCGAACGGTTTTGACATGGAGGTTTTCGTTGATGGAAAGCTTGACTTTTCCGGAAAACGGCACGGGGTCCGACTCGTTCTCGTTGCCCTGAATGACCACCAAGTCCTTGTGCGGCGAGTCGACACGGAGGTCGAAAAACGACATTTTTTCCTTCATACCAAGGCACCTGAAAAATTCATATAATGCGGACCCTGAAAACTCTATATACCTACTGAACTCTATCTTCGAAGGTCTCTATAAACTGGTCGACGACCTGGATGGCCCAGAACTGCTTCTTGGGCGTCAAGAACGAGAGATGGCCGCCCAAGTCGGTCTCGACGGCGGCGATATTGGGGTTGCCAACGATTTTCTCGACTGGCAAGCCGGTCGTAGTAGGGTCGTCGGTCGAGGAGATCGACAACAATGGCACCAGGATGTTCTGCACCACCTGCACAGGTGAACACTTCTCGTAGTACTCTTCCACCGTGTCGTAGCCGGCGGTCTTGCAGGTGATGACATTGTCAAACTCCAAAAACGTTTTGGCATTTCTGACCTTGGTAAGCATCTCCTGCGTGAACAACTCGGGGTCGTACTTGTGCAAGTCGGCCTCGTTGTTCTTGACGAGCTTCTGAAGGAACAGCGTGAGTCCTGGGCCGAACAAGTAGCTGCCTCCCCACGACTTGTTTATCTGGTTGAAGCCGCCCATGAGGTCGTAGGGTGGAGCCACAGCGGCGGCCGCCTTGACCAACTTCTCCTCTGGCTTCAACCCCAAGTAGTTGAGCAAGAGCACCGCGCCGAACGAGAACCCCACGAGGTAAATGGGCCGGTTGGGGAACCGTTTTTTCAACTCCAAGAGCACCTCGTGGACGTCTTCGATCGAGTGGGCATGGTACAAGGCACCACTGGTGATCTTGGTCCGCGAGCACCCGCGCGAGTTCAGAACCACCACGTCGTACTTGCCGGCGTTCTTGCCAGTCGTCAAGAGCTGGCCCAAATTTCTTATCATCGGCTCGTGAGATCCGCCAGCCAAACCGTGCAAAATCAACACGATCGGCTTGGTCGAGGCCTCGTCCTTGGCCTGGATGGCCGTCAACTCGTTCTTGTCGAAGAAACGGGTCCGCGGCATCAACTTGGGCCAGTCTTCCGGCTGGGTCTCGGCGTATTTCTGCTTAAACTCTTCGGTGGACTTGGGCTTAGGAACCACCCAGTCGAGCGACGTAATTCCACCGTCCGAGAACTTGAAGATCTCTCTTCCGTACCACACCTCGAAGAGGTCCGGAGCGCCTTTGAAGTAGTACATCGTCTGCAAAATCCCATTGAATAATAATGGGTGTAACCACAACTTCTTTTTGGTATCGACCGCTTGAAGCGAGTCGATCAAGTCGGTGTATTTAATAGCGTCTTTGCCGTCCTTAGCGGTCAATTGTGCCGATTTCTCGGGCTCCAGCTGGTACACTCGCACATCGGTCCGAAAACCCCATCTTCCAGAAAACATTTTTAGCGATAGATTGACGGAAAACGTTCGGGTTTATAGTTCAACAAAAAGTGCCAACAATTTTCACATCCTCGGCATGAGCTGCAAAAGGTCAAAAACGTCTGGTTTTCACGGTGTTAAGAAATATTTACCCCTATTTCGACGCCACCGTATCGGTGATCTGCATCGACTATCGCCATCGGTGGGGGCTTACGACGGGCTTCAGTACCTTCGATCGCTGCACGCTTACGTAATGTTTTTATTCCTAACCTTATCTAGTCCTATTTTGCGCTGCCTTAGCGGCGTCCTTGGATCTGTTGGATGACTCGCTGTTCTGCACATGGCCACGGTCGTCCAAGTCCACCGATCCGGCGGTTTCGAACAACGAAACGTGGCCGGTCAAAAGTCCTAATGTCTCTATGACCTGGCTGGGGTCGTTCAAATGGGCCTTGGCGATGGTCTGTTTGGATGCAGGGCCCACTGCCACCGCGTAGACACCGTAGCCGCCGAACGAGTTCCTTTGCACCTCGTTTTCGGCCCATTTGCTTTCGATCTGCATCAACGACCGGAACATGTCCTCGTCCGTCAAATCGTCGCCGGAGCAGTAAATGAAGTCCGGAAGCTCGTCCACCGGCATGTCGTAGTCGTGGTCGACGACGGGATGCGGCGCCTGCTTGGCTCCGTGGGTGCTCAAGACGAGGCGCTTGACGATCTCTCCCTTGTTGACGAATTTGGGTCTGACCTCGATGTTCGCCTTGCCCGCCATGATCTCGACGTCGTACTTCTTGCCGACCGTGCTGCGGAGCACCTCCATGCACTGCTCGGCCTGGTAGTTGCCCAAGTCTGGGTCGGCACGACGATAGTGCCACGTCAAGGCGACCTTCTTTTTCTCTACATTGGAGTTGGGCGTCTTGGAGGTGAAGTCCTTGAACACCCGCTCAACTTCCTCTTGCCACAGCATGTCGAAGGTCGCGGCCAAGTTGACCCAGTCGGACTCGCCCACGTCCTTCATGAAACACCCGTGCTCCGCTGAAAGTCCTACGTTCTTGTGGCCAAACCACTTGTCCAAGAACTTCTGGTCCCGGCCACTGATGATCCAGATGCGGTTCTTGGGGTCGGCGCTGAGGGCGTCGATGATCTCGTTCAACCGCAGCGACGGGATGGCGGCGTCGGGGTCGGTCACAATGGGCGTGAGCGTGCCGTCGTAGTCGAACAAGAAAAGGCGCCGTTGCGCCTGCTTGTAGTGCAGCAACAACGAGGGCCGGTTCAACGGCGGCGTGTAGTGCGACGTGTGTGCCTTGCTGATGTAGTGGATCAACCCCGAAAGGAAGCTGCTGGTCCATTTTTGAATGGTATTGTCCTTAACATGGGCCAACAACTTGGCCTCGAGGGAGCGCTTGGCGTCGCCCGACATCCGTAAACAGCTGTCGATGCTCTTGGCGGTGCCGACGGAGTCCCAGGGGTTGACTAGGACCGTCTCGCTCAACACGGAGGCGGTTCCCGAGAACTCGCTGAGAATGAGCGGTGAGTGGTTGGTCTTCTGGCACGCCACGAACTCCATGGAGGTTGTGTTCATGCCGTCGCGCACCGACGTGATGAGTGCAAGGTCGGCCACGCGGAGCAACGCCAAGTACTCGCTCTTGTCGATGCGGAGCTGGTAGTGAAGCACCGGCGAGAAATTCAAGGTGCCGTACTCGCTGTTGATGTGGTTCACCAACAGCGTGACCTTCTGCTCGACCTTCAGCGAGTGGCCGAAGCTGGGGCTCGACACCTGGATCAATACCACCTTGTGGCGCCACTCGGGGTACATCTGAAGAAACATTTCAAAGGCCTCGAGCTTCTGGACGACTCCACGCACGGTGTCCAAGCGGTCTCTGCCGACGATGATCTTCTTGTCGGCGTAAATGTCGCGGAGGGCGGCCACCTTCTCGTCGATCTCGGGCGTGAAGGCGTCGTGCTCGATTTTGTCGGCGTCGATGCCGATGGGGAGCGTCGTGAGCGACGTGGTGAAGCCGTAGGCGGTGACGGAGTCCTGCTTGACGTCGCAGCCAAGCACGCGCAGGCAGCACGACTTGAAGTGGCGCTGAAACGACTCGGACTGGAAGGCGATGCGGTCGGCCCCCAACATGCCCTCCAAGAGCTTGGACCGCTTGGGCACGCACCGGAAGTACTCCGACGACGGGAACGGCACGTGGAGAAACAACCCGATGTAGGCGTCCGGGAACTCCATGCGCAACAACTGCGGGAGGAGCAAGAGGTAGTAGTCGTGGACCCAGATGATGTCGCCGGGCCGGTAGATCTGCTTGATTTTATTGAGGTAGGCCTCATTGAAGCGAACGTAGTCGTACCACGCAAGCGCGTCCTCCTTGCCGTCGGTGGGCTGGTTCTGGATGTAGTGGAACACCGGCCAAATACAGGACTCGGCGTATTTCCGCCAGCGCTGCTGGTCTCGGCGCAAGAGCCACACCGGATGGGCGTGGTGCGTGTGGTTAGCCGCCTGGATCTTGCGCTCGATGTCCAGCTTGTCGGCGTCGTCCAAGTACAACGGGTCGTCGGCGATGTTGTCGGCGGTGACGGCGGTTTGGTCGACGTTGGTCTTGTTGATGAGCTCGCCAGTCCACCCCACAATATGGGACTCCCAGTCGGAGTGCTCGTTCAAGAAGAAGTACAGCAGGTACAAAGACGAATTGCCTCGGGCGGGCTCGACGTTCCACGATTTGTCGGAGTCCCGGCAGATCTGCGACGGTAAAGACGTCACTGCATTGATGATGCGGCCCGACAATTTGATGTCAGGGCCGAAGTCCTGGGGCGAGACCATGCCGTCCATGGGGTACGCAAGGGGGGTCATGGCAGTGGCAACGGAGCAGCAACAGAGAGAACAGCAGCAAACGAAAACAGCAAATACTCACCAATTAGCAACTACTAATGCTCGCTGATAATTTATATATCCATTATCCTTCCTAAAATATTACATTATATACTCAGTAGAATGGAACCTAAGCTTCCTGGGGTTCCGAAGACGATTTCTTGTACTCTTCGTAGGCGGTCAAGGCGTCTTCGAAGTGGTTGTTGAACAACTCGTCGTCATCCAAAAGAGCCAAGATTTCCTGGTTGTCCAAGTCCAACATCATACCGGTGATCTTACCGGCGGCTTCTGGCTCAACAGCCTTGCCAGTGCTGACGATCTTGGGGTACAACTCTTCACCCAAGATTCTCTTTTGCTGTTCGACTGGGACAGACGCAATGATAGCAGCCAAGTCCTTTCTGGACTTGCCTTGTCTTCCGTTAGGAGGGAAGAAGCCTCTCATTTGGCCCTGAGGAGGTCCGTTACGGGCGCCGTTGGGGCCGGCAGGTGGCTGTCCGTTAAACTCGCCACCGTACACTGGGGGCATGCCGTAGACAGGGACGGGCTGGCCGTTAGGGCCAGGTCTAGGCCATTGGCCTTGAGGAGGAGGCATTTGGCCTCTTTGCATCATCATTTGGGGGTTTGGTGGGAAAGGACCGTTGCCTCTAGCACCGTTAGGTGGGAAGAAGCCGGGTTGCTGGCCGTAGAACATAGGGTTCATGAACTGGCCGGGCATACCGGAGGCAGCAGCGTTTTGCATTCTCATCTGGTTTCTGGCCTGGATTTGTTGCTCTAATTGGGATCTTCTGACATCCTTTCTCTGGGCCAAAGCCACGTACAAGGGCTTGCCCTCGAGCATTCTCTGGTTCATTTCGGTGATGGCCTTGGTGGCTTCCTCGGGAGTGGTGAAACACACGAAACCAAAGCCCTTGGACTTGCCGGCCTCGTCG
This sequence comes from Keqinozyma sinolaborantium, assembly GCA_039762375.1. Taxonomy (NCBI): domain Eukaryota; kingdom Fungi; phylum Ascomycota; class Pichiomycetes; order Serinales; family Debaryomycetaceae; genus Keqinozyma; species Keqinozyma sinolaborantium. Next base: position 118,340 of record JAQRFW010000026.1, on the reverse strand, counting down.
ACCATGACTCTGGCGGAGGTGATGGTGCCGAAAGGCTTGAACTCCTCCTCCAACTTCTCGGAGTCGACCGAGTCGTCAAGGTTCTTCACGAACAAGTTGACCCCTTGGTACTTGGACAACTTCTCCAAACGAGTGGACTCGTACTGCTTCTTCAACTCCTCCATTCTCTCTCTCTTCTTCTGGGCGCGGCCCACGTAGAGCTGCAGGCCGTTGACCTCCTTGTCGTTCAACTCCTCGACGGCCTTGACGGCGCTCTCGTGCGATTCAAAGTTGACGAATCCGAAGCCCTTGGACTTGCCCTCGGCGTCCTTGTCGAGGTGGACCGAGGTGATGGGGCCGTAGGCCTCGAACAACGTTCTCAACTCGTCCTCGGAGGTCTCGAGGTTGATGTTCTTGACGTAGACGTTGGTGAACTTGGCCTTCATCTCCTCGAACTTGGACTCACGGTCCTTCTTGGAGATGTGCTTGCCCACGTAGACCTCACGGTCGTTCAACAACATGCCGTTGACGTTTTCAATGGCGGCGTCGGCGGCCTCGGTAGTCTCGTAGTGGACGAATCCGAAGCACTTGGACTGGCCCATGTCGTCGGTGGCCACCTTACACGACAAGATCTTACCAAAAGCAGAGAAGGTGTCGTACAAAGCCTTGTTGTCGATGACGGGGTGCAAGTTCTTGATGAAAATGTTGCCCTCGCCGTTTCTTCTCAACGATGGGTCTCTCTGGGACCACATGATTCTACAAGGTCTGCCGTCGATCAACGAGTAGTTCAACTCCTCGATGGCCTTCTCGCCGTCCTCGGTCTTGTTGTAGTTGACGTAAGCGTATCCCAACGATTTCTTGGTCACGGCATCACGGCACACTCTGATGGACGAAACGGGGCCGATGGGCGAGAAGATCTCGAACAAAAGGGCCTCGTTGACCGAGGTGTTCAACTCGCCCACGTACAACGAGGCAGAGGTGTCGACGGCGGAGGAGGACTCCTCAGCGGCGTCTTCGACGGGTTTGGCCTCGTCGATGTTCAACTTTTCCAACTTGTCTTGGATCTGGTCGGTGGCGGACATTTTTTTGGGTTTTCTGTTGCTTTTCTGGTACCAAGGAGGTTTGACTTTAGTTAAACCTGTATTATACTAATTCTGGAGAACAAATATAATAGTGATGGAGTGGAGCAGAGAAAATTTTTTTAGGCATGGTCGCGGTTACCCGGACGCGACTGCCAACGCGTGCGAGGGCTGCCGACTGCATACACCGCGCCCACCGCGCGCCCTACCGCCACTCGCCCTACGCTACGCCCAGGTCCACCACCATACGGACTTTCCTCTTTGATCCGGTTGCCGTCTCGCTCGTAGTTGTAGAGCTGTCCGTGTAGCTGGAGGTGCTAGACGGTGAGCTGTCCGACTCTCAGCCGCTTAAACAGACGTATGAACTAGTCCCGGGTGTTGTGATGGCTTTGTTTGTGATTTGATTGATGTTAGTGGATTGTGGATTGTGATTTGTGATTTGTGATTTATTTTTGTGTTTGTGTCTGTGTCTCAGATCTGAGTCTCTCTGATTCTGCATCTGCAGCTCATCTGTGCTTGGTGTCTGGGTCTGGTGTCTCTGATTTTTGTATCTGTTCCCTGGTTGGGTTTGCTGATATCTTTGATCTCTGATCTACGCCACCTTTAAGCCCTACGCCACCTTTCAGCCCTACGCCACCTTTAAGCCCTACGCCGCCTTTAAGCCCTACGCCACCTTTAAGCCCTGCGCTACCCTTCCAAGTACTGACATCCTTTTGTAACTACGTTGTAGCTCTAAGTTCTGGTGCCACGCCGCGGTGTATTCAGGTCGAGCCCGCGCCGCGCCCGCCCTATGGAGCTCGCCATCGAATTGCAGGCCCACGTCTTGCGATTCCTCCCCGACGATGTGCTCTACACGTTGGCCAGCCCCCACGGGCTCGGCGTGGCCGCTTTCAACCATTTCTACCGCCGCTTGACGGTGGTGAACCTCTCCCAAACTGAGGCCTTCGACTACGATTTTGGCACCGAAAGTTTCACCGTGAAGGCCGCCCGCTGCGTCTTCAGCGTGCGCCAGTTCATGGACTTTGTGGCCCGCCACCCCTACTACCAGCCGCACACCCTCGAGTTCGAGTCGTTCACCGCGTACGTCGACATCTGCGAATTGGCGCCGACGCTTTTGGGCGCCGCCACCAGCCTCGAGTTGAACTTCTACGACGCCTGCCACCCGCAGTTGGAATACGGCACCATCGGCGAAGCCAACTGGCCGGGGTTATTGGCCAATGTGCGGGTGTATACTGCATTTACTGTAGTCGATTTTGGTCAAATTGCCCAAAACCTCGCCCTGTACCTCCCACAGCTCGAGGAGTTTCACTACATGTTGGAGATCAATGCCTTGGATGCTGACGACGTCGACTTGACCCACAATTGCGACTTCGACCACCCTACTCTACGTAAATTACAGCTTACGATCCACACCATTCGTCTCAGCATAGATTTGCGAGTGGTTTCGTTGCCCAAGTGCTTGCAAGAGTTGGAAGTGATTGATGTAAGACTACTGTTTGACAGGTGGTTCCTGTTTGAGAACTCGGCCCTCTCGGCTTTGACTTTGGGCCTTAATCTGAAGATAGAGTTTGCGCCGGGGTCTTCGTTAGATTCTTTTACCCAGCTCCGGGAGTTCGAGCTGCACGAAGGCTATTATCGTAATGCTTTTGACCTTTATGGACAGGATCGTCTCGAATCGTTGGTTCTAACCAAAGTGACTCTGTGGGAGTATTTCGAGATGGCCATTACGCCCAACTTGACTAAGCTCGACTTTGAGTTCGACAAAGACTCATTCGGCGGCGAGATGGTACCATTCCCACTGGACTTCCTTGCGCTCCGCGAACTCCGCTTGCTGTTTGACGGTCCGGACCCGAGTGGCTTCAAGTTCCTGGGCCTGCTTCCGGTATCGTTGCAGAAATTAGACTTGACTGCTTGCCACTTTGAGTCGACTCAATGGGACCTTGGCGATCTCCGCCTGTTGGAAAGCTTGCACTTGAAGGACTGTTCGTTTGTGTCGTTGGCGCTTCCGGTCAACCTCAAACAGTGCTCTATCGATATGTCCTTCTTGGAGGAGTTGAAGCTTCCTGCCGGCTTGAAGGCACTCACGCTTGTAGGGGACCATTTGTACGGTGCAGTTGTCTTTAACGCTGCATTGGAGTCTCTCACCTTCAACCCAACTCTCGGTCAACTGTACCATAATCTTCCCAATGTGAAGACATTGATTTTGAATCCAGCACTGGCCAGGTCCAAGTTTGTGCTCACTCCAGACACCATCACGCTTCCGTGGACGCTTACGACGTTGAACGTTGACTCATTAGATGCCATGAAGCTCAAGCTTCCGCCGTCGCTTGTCAACTTGCGGTTGGTGAAATGTAGCCTAACACAATTCCCAACGCTACCAAAGCTCGAGTCACTTGACGTCTCGCATAACAACATAGCACTACCTTCCACTATCCAGCCAAGTTTACGTTCGTTGAACGTTAGCCGTAACAAATGTTCCACCAGGCTGAACTGGTCGAAGTCAAATCTTCGGTTCCTTATAGCTGAGGACATTGGCTCTGGTAGGATCAGGCTTCCACCATGCACGGACGTGGCTGGCCCACGCTCGCTGCTGTCGTTGTACACAACTCTGCAAACTGTTAGATATGCCCCGCCTTTATTGGCACGGCATTGACACTGTCTATAAAGTTACATTTTGGCTATTGTAGCCCGACATCGTATAGGTGAAGTACTCGATTACTACTACCTATGTATATTCCTACCAAATACGGTCACTGAAATTAATATGATTTTAATTTTATGGGGAGGCATATAAAACATTCAGTTATCCTGTCAGGATTTTTTTACAAATAATGGTTAGAACAAGAGTCCTCTGTGATCCTGTGTATTTTCCTACCGAATTACAGAGGAAGATCTTGGAGTACGCCTCTGAAGAAACACTAATACTCTTCCACTACCGCTTGAATGCACCGAGCTCCGCCGTTTTGAACCACTTCCATCGCCATGTCATCATCTTGAATACCCTCCAGTACAAGGCCAAACCTTTCCCAGACAGCATAAGCTTTGACTACGACTTTTTAACTGAGAATTTCATAACCAATGTCGCCAGCTGCAAGTTTGATGCCCATCAGTTCTTGTGCTTCCTCGCTCTGTACCCCTACTATCGTCCGCATACCATCGAGTTCCAGTCGCTCGACGAGTATGTGAATATATGTGAGTTGGCGCCAGAAATTTTATTCGCTGCCGACAACGTCGTTTTGAACTTTTCCGACGTATGCCACCGGCGGTTGGACCTTGGGAACTGTGAGTGGCCAGGGTTTTTGGCCAATGTGAGTCTGTATACAGCATGTACAGTATTGGACTTTGCGCCCATCGCCCAGCAGCTCGAGAGGTATCTTCCTCAGCTCGAGCTGTTTGAATACAGGTATCCATCTTTTAATTTTCGTGGTGATGATCCCAAATTGCTTCAAACTTGTGATTTTGATCATCTTAATCTACGCAAATTAACGCTTTCGCTGTCAAACTTTAGACTTGTCCAATTCCGGCTTGTTAAGCTACCTCGTTGCTTGCGGGAGTTAAATTGTACAAGTGTCAAGGCCCTGTTTGATGTGCGGTTCCTGTTTGACTTCTCGGCACTCAATGTTTTAACTCTTGGCTCATATCTGATTGCTGAGTTTCCGCCAGCGTATTCGCCAGCGTCTTTCGCCAACCTCACAGAATTGGAGCTCTATAATCACCCTTTTATTCACAGTGACTACAGCCCAGTAACCGTGTATGGCCTCAAATCGTTGACTCTACGCAATATATTTCCACATCAATATAGAGCTATGGTTTTTTCACGAACATTGACCAAGCTTGATCTCGAGTTTAACAGCTATGCCTGGTTCAATAGAGTTTGCTCATTCCTGCATGATTTACCAGAGCTCCGTGAACTCCGTTTACTGTATAACGGGGTTTACCCTAGGGGCACCACCATTTTGGGTCTATTCCCAATTTCTTTGCAAAAGTTAACATTGATTTTCTGCATGTTTGAATCTGGTACAGCAGAATTTAACTACCTCTGCAATTTGAAGGTCTTGGATTTGGCATACTGCTGCATCTCCTCCTTGCTCCTTCCTGCTAACATCAAGGAATGTACACTATATCATGTTAACGTTAATATGGAGAAGTTGACGCTTCCAACAAGTTTGGTAAAGCTTAATTTAAAAGATAACATCCCTGTTCCTGTTCTCGAATTTAACACATTATTGCAATCGTTCAGTTGCTATCAAAATTCCCATAGACAGTACCATGATCTTCCTAAATTACTGACATTGATCTTGAAAAATGGTGACGGACTCAACAGGCCAATAAGGCTCAATGCCAACACAATAACGCTTCCCTCAACCCTAACCACGTTGAATATTTATCACTTGGACGCTCTGGAGCTCGATCTCCCATTGTCCCTCGTCCACTTGGTGTTGGTTAAGTGTAATTTAACGCAATTTCCAAATCTACCGAAGCTCGAGTCGCTTGACATTTCCCTGAATCCGATTGTATTACCGCCTACTCTTCCGCCTAGCCTTCACTTTTTGAAAATATACGAAATTGTCAATACTTCTAGTTTGGACTGGTCAAAGTCGAATCTTCGAGCCGTCGTTGTTGACAAGTTTGGAACTGGAAATATCAAGTTTCCACCGTGCACAGTTGTGCCAGCACCTTCAGTATCTAATGACCATTTTACAGACTGGGATATCATGAATAATATCTATGCTTATAATGACGAACTGAGATCATGATTAATTACGGGTAAGTATATGAACATGGTCCATGTACCCTGTCAGGATTTTATGCTGTCAGGATTTTATGCTGTCAGAATTTTATGCTGTCAGAATTTTATGCTGTCAAAGAGTTATGCTGTCAGAAATTCTTGTACAAAGTGCTCCTAAGAACTTGGCTCCAATGATCATATGAATCTTCCTCCCGAATTAATAAGAAAGATCGTGGGATACCTCTCTAATGAGATGTTCTACCACTTCAATGAACCCAGCACTGCTGCTTTCAACCATTTCCATCGGTATATCATCGTTTTGAGTTCCCTACGTAGGCGGGTTCATCAACCTCCACGCTTACTGGGGTTTAGTCCTGAGTTTCTAACTGGGAAATTCATCACCAACGCCGCACACTGCAAGTTCAACGCCCGTCAGTTCTTGGATTTCATTGCTCAGTATCCTTACTACCATCCACATACCATCGAGTTCCAGTCGCTCAGCGAGTATATAGACGTTTGCAAGTTGGCACCAGAAATTTTAGACGCAGCCAACGACGTCGTTTTGAACTTCTACGACGGATGCCATCCGCAGTTGGACCTTGGTGATCGCATATTGCCAGGGTTGTTGGCCAATGTGAGTCTGTATACAGCATGTACAGTAGATGATTTTGCACTCATTGCCCGAAGACTCAAGTGGTACCTTCCTCAGCTCGAACTGTTTGAATACAGGCATCGGCAGTTTTACGATGCAAAGATTTATCCCAACGACTATCAAATTTGTGATTTCGATCACCCCAGTTTACGGAAGTTGAAGTTTTCGTTATCACTCTCCATTAAAGTCCTATTGCTAGTGCACAACCTACCCCATTCCTTACAAGAGTTAGAGTGTACAAATGGATTAGTTCAGTTTAAGGAGCTGTTCCGGTTCAATACGTCGGTGTTCAGAAGTTTGATGTTGGGTCCTCTGATGGTCCTACCGCCACGGTCGGCACTAGCATCTTTCGCTCACTTAGACAAGTTGGTACTCAATGGTTCTACATTTGCAGACCTGGAATACAGCCCATCGGCTCTGGATCGTCTTGAATGGTTGTGTCTACTCGATATTGTACCAGGTGACTATGACAAGATGGTTTTTCCGCCAACATTGATTAAACTCAATCTCCATTTTGACAAAGAAGCCTGGTTTGGGGGCGTGTGCACATTTGCTCATGAGCTCCCAGTGCTCTGTGAACTCCGTTTACTGTTTCACGACTCTAAGCGCATTTTCACTACCATTTTAGGTCAGTTTCCAGTTTCTTTGAAGAAATTGACACTAATATCCTGTCTGTTTCTATTTGGTACAGTGGATTTTGGCTATCTTTGTAACTTGGAGGCCTTGCGCTTGGATTATTGTGATTTTTCGTCGTTGGTTCTTCCTGCTAACATCAAGGATTTCACCCTTTCCTCTGTTCACGTGAAGGAGAAATTGACGCTTCCAGCAGGTTTGAAAAGGCTCAACTTGAAAGAAGACGGAGATTTTTGTGATATCGAATTCAATGCTTCCTTGCAAACGTACAGCTGCATCCCAATGGGCCGTAGACGATACCATGATTTTCCTAAATTACAGACATTGATCTTGAATGGACACGAATTTAGTGGGGCGGTCAGTCTCAATCCCAACACGATCACGCTTCCCTTGACTCTCACTAAGTTAAATATTTACGATATTGATGCTCTGGAACTCGAGTTACCATCATCACTCATTCACTTGGTGTTGGCTAAGTGTAATATAACGCAATTTCCAATGTTACCAAAACTCGAGTCGCTTGATGTCTCCCAGAATCCGATTATATTACCGGCTACTCTTCCGCCTAACCTACAATTGTTGAATATATCTGAAACTTATTCCAGATCAGAAGTGGACTGGACAAGGTCAAGACTTCTCGTCATTATTGCTTGCAAATCTGGACTCTCCTGGCTCAAGCTTCCACCATGCACGGTTGTACCAGCACCGTGAGTATTCGATGGTTATTTTATAGACTGGAAAGCATGCAAAGATCGTTTATTCATAATCGACGGCTGAAATTAAGAGGAACTTAATCTTACGATGAAACAGATTGGGGGCTTCAAGTAAGAAGGTCGTCAAAATCAATTGAATCTGTGGCTCTAGCATTTTTATTTATTGCACAGTAATGTTCGAAATATGTAAATTCTGAATTTCTTGCAAGTATCACAACGTTTATAAAATATCAAAAGTACGGAAGATAGACCAACAGGTTGTTTGATATTTTTATGTTTTCTTATATCCTGCCAACTGGTAGCCAAGTAGTATGAGCATAGTCGAAATCGAAATTAATATGTCCATCTACATTGTTTCAATTTGGAAAATATAATTCGACCATAAAATACAAAGTTCTGACACATAAACTTAAGGTCGGAACTTAACTAATTAAACGACATTCGATCCTCTCTGTCGACATTTTTATTAATAGAGGTAATCGTAACACAAACACAACACTATTTGCTAGTGCAGTTTCCGGTGCTACCCAAGCTTGAATCACTCGATGTCTCGAGAAACAAGTTGTGGTTGCCGCTCACGCCTCCGCCAAAACTACAGTTCTTGAACGCTGGCGGTAGCAAAGCCTCGACCGCCTTGGACTGGTCCCAGTCCAATCTTCGCATCCTCTTGGTTGGACCTCAACCCTACCACATTTCCCTTCCCGCCTGTTTGGAGGTGATGTCTGCGTATAAAAACTGGTCATTTCCAGGGCTGGTGGAGAACGTCTATACGTCAGGCTCGTGGCTGCGCTCTTTCTCAGATGAATACTAGCCTGCGCTAAGTGCATGTTGTGAGTTCCCCAAAATGATAAATATAGTACAACTCAAGACATCTTAAATATGGCTATCCTGATTTTCAGGTTATGTATGCTCTCACCAAGCTTGTGGGGGTTAGGGCGATACCCATCTCTTTATGACAGGACAACCCGGTTGTCTTTGATTTTTGTGACATACTATAACATTGATATCACTATCTTGGCTTCACTAGAATAATGTTTCTGTTTGACACGTTGAACTGCTTTTAGTGTCTCTTTTGGGCTTTTTTTGTACCCCATCTTGTTTTACAGTTGGGAGAGGAGCAGAATAATTCTAAGAACTTTTTAAAAGACCCAGTTTTGAAGCATTTCTGTACGGATGGGTTTCCCAGTACCGGTCTCTGTATTGCTTACAAACTACTGAATTACAAATACTGGTGAGCGGATCTGGAGAAACGCTACGGCGGGATCTGAAGATCCGCTTAGTGTCCGAAACCCTGCACCTGACAAACGCTGCTGACAAATAAATCGTGAAAATACCAAATTGATCCTAAGTTGGGCAATTGTGGGACATAGATGCTGTCTGAGCCAGTAAGAGAGACTGGAGTGTTTTGAGCCAGACCCAAAGGAGTAATCGGGACCCCAGAATGTTCCGGAATAATTTTTGGACGGCAATAAGCTATCACCGAATGGCCGCAAAAACAGTGGCATAGCAATAACGTGGGACAAGTGGCACGGACAGTATGGGTCTATTTGTCATCACTGTAGCCTCGTAGGTGGATATAAATGGAGTTTGACTGACCATAATTGTATCAATTTACAATATTAAATGGCTACTTATTTGGTTACTGGTGTGAACAGAGGACTCGGGTTTGCTTTCGTCGACAACTTGACGCAGGACAAGTCCAATACCGTGATTGGAACCGTTAGAAGCTTGAAGAATGCCCAGGCTCTTTTAGATTTGAAGCGTTCTAACCTTCACCTCATTGAAATCGACTTTATCAGCGAAATTGAAACCTTCCATGCTGCCTTCAAGCAAATCGACCAGATCTCCCCCAAGGGCGTTGACATCATTATCCATAATGCTGCCATTTCCGGTCCTTCCACTTTCAAAGCTCTCTTTGACTACAAAGCTCTGGACTACTTGGAGCCCTTCCAGGTCAACTTGATGGGGTCCGTCAAGCTCTACCAGGCTGTCGCTCCGTACTTGTACAAGACCGATGGCCCCAAAGCGGTGGTTTTCATTTCAACGCTTGTGGGCCAGATGACCAACTCCAGTTTCCCCGGTTACGGCTACGGTGCTTCAAAAGCTGCTCTCAACTACTTCATGAGACAGGTTTACATCGACAACCAGGCTGCCGAGTCGCCAGTCAGAAAACAAACCCTCGTTTTGTCTGTCCATCCGGGCTTGGTCAAGACCGACATGTCGAAGGAAGCGTTTGAGCTTGGCGAAGAGTTCCTCTCTCAGTTCGAGGTTCTTCTTCCGCACCAGAGCGCCTCGAAGATTCTCGAGGCCTACCCCAAGGCCAGTTCTGGGTCGTTCATTGACTACAATGGCGCTGTTTTAGAATTTTAACTATGCTTTCTAATGTACTTCTCACATGATTCAGTAGAACGGGACCCGCGGTGGAAATGAGAAAACGCGGTGGTAAAAGGCGGTGCGCGGCCCAGCGTAGGTCCAGCGCGCGTTAACTAACACCATGCAGCTCGCCGTCGAAATTCAGGCCCAGATCTTGAAGTACCTCCCCGATGAGGCGCTCTACCACTTGGCCAGCCCCCGCGGGCTCGGCATTGTTGCTTTCAACTTGTTCTACCGCCGCTTGTGGGTGGTAAGCCTCGAGAATTCTCAGTACATCGCCCCACAATTGGACGCCGATGATTTCGCCGTACAGGCCGCCCGCTTCGTCTACAACGGGCGCCAGCTCGTGGACTTCTGTGCCCGCCACCCCTACTTCAAGCCGCACACCCTCGACTTCATGCTGGTGGCGCATTACTTGGAAGTGATGGAATTGGCGCCGAAAATCGTGGAGTCGGCCGTCAGGCTCAACTTGGAGTTCGAGAACGACGAAAAGTACCACACGCAGTTGCTGGATCCGCAGCTGGCGGGGCTCCCGGGGTTGTTCTCCAACATCCGCCGGTATACGTGCTCGTCGACGGTGCGGTTCGAGGAATTCACCAAAAACCTCGGGCGGCTCCTCCCGCAGCTTGAGGAGCTCGGATTTGACTTTGATTACTTGCGCCTGAGGCACAGAGTCCACGGCTACCATCACTGTGACTTTGAGCACCCCCGGCTCCGCAAGTTGCATTTGATGGGGGCTTTTGAGGACGTCAAGTACCTTATTGTCCGGGTGCCCGCCGGGGTGCGGGAGATCCAGGTGCTGCAGGTTCTGGTGATGTTTGCGGCGAACTTCGACTGGGCCCGCATGCCCATCAAGACACTCTCGGTGTGGCCGCTGGAGGCGCTCGAGTTCCGGGGCCAGCCTCGGAGATTGCCCACCGTCGAGACGTTGAAGGTCGTAGAGTGCGACAACGTGCACCAGTACATTCCCACGATCGAGCTGCGGCGCATGCGCTCGGTCGAGATCGACAGCATTCTGCGGGAGGACTTTTTCGCCATCGTGTTGCCGGAGCACTTGACCAAGATCAAACTCAAGATCTACGCCACCAGGATGGGTGACGGGCTCCAGTTCCATGACGATTTCTCCGGTCTCCGCGAGCTCTCGTTGGACTACCAAAGCCATCTGCCCGACACTCGGATGGCTATTTTCAGCCCGTATTCGGTTTGCTTAGAGAAGATCGAGTTCACCAACTGCTTGTTCTTCCCGCGGGACCAGGCGTTCCACGAGCTCGTCAACTTGCACACGTTGCGCTTGGACTCGTGTCTCTGCGACGGATTGGACCTTCCCCCCAACCTCGTGGAACTCTCCATTACAAACGGCAGGTTGCAGCAGTTGGTGCTTCCGCCCAAGTTGAAGAAGTTCACGTTGCTTGACAGCATGCCGTGCCTGATTACGGCCAACCCGGGCTTGGAGTCTTTCACCCTCGACCTCGACGCCGGTCAAGATTACCACGGGTTTCCCAACTTGCTCTCGTTGACGCTCCGCTCACGGGACCCGCTCAGTGGTTGGCGCGGCCCCGCCACCAGCCCCCACATCCCGCTCACCGCCGCCAACGTGACGCTCCCTTCTTCTCTCACTTCCTTGTGCATTGTCGGAGCCGACGCCCTGGGCCTCGAGCTCCCACCGTCGCTCGTCCGCTTGACGTTGCACGACTGCTGCCTCACGCACATTCCCACGCTTCCCAAGCTCAAGTACCTCAACATTGCCGACAATGGGATGCAGTTGCCCCAGAGCCTCCCGCCGACTGTTCGCTGGTTGGACATTCTGGGCAACAAGACCGCCGCCGACTTGGACTGGACCGCGTCCAACGTGCGGTTTATCGTAGCAGATGCGATCGACCACACGAGCACTCTTATTACCAATAAGATCGCTCTTCCTACGTGCGTGGACTTGGTGGTGACTGCTTCCGAGGACCGCTTCGTGCCGCTGGGGCCCACCGAGTTTTCTGTAACCTGGCGCTCTTTCTTGTGAACGCTCGAGCAGTCTCTACCCACAGCCTAACTACAGTGAATAAAACGCTGGGAAACTACACTGAACAGAACGCAAGTACTTGAAAGAAAAGTGCCAAATATTCTTTAACGATTTCTTGCAGACTGACCCATATTACTCATTTTCAGATCTACAAGGCATCAAATATGAAAAGGGTACTGCATTCAAGAGTACTTGATAAGCGAATCAGTGAAAACCTGGAGCGGCCCGATCTGGAATGGCTGCAAAATCCGGTCTGGACACGACTGTGATAGGTCGCACCGTAGGCCCGTGCGGGCCAAGTTCGCGCGAGCGCTCGCCCCAGAGCCATGCAGCTTTCTGACGACTTGCAGTCCCACTTGTTGGGCTACCTCTCCGACAGACAGCTCGTTGAGTTGGCCGGCCCCCGCGGGCTTGGCCGTGAGGCGTTCAACCGGTTGTACCGCCACGTGGTGGTGGAAAGCGGCGAAAAGCTCCATCCGTGGGAATTGGCCATTGGCACCGCCGATTTCAGCGCCAGCGCCGCCCGCCGCATCTTCGGGGCCCGCAGCTTCGTGGCGTTCTGCCAGCGCCACCCGCACTACCGGCCGCATATCGTGGAGTTCCCGGACCGCGGCGAGTACGTGGAGGTGGACCGGTTGGCGCCGCAATTGTTGGCCAACGCCGCCGAGCTCTGGTTGGAGTGGGGCGCCAACATCTTTGCCTTGAACTTCCCGCTGCCGGCGATGTTCTCCAACATCCGCCACTACACGGTGGTGCTGAAGGCCCGGTTCGAGGAGTACGCCAAAACGCTCGCCCAGCAGCTCCCGCAGCTCGAGCAGCTCACGTACTGGAACCAGCTGCCGCTGCGGGTGGCCGGCACCGGTGCCACGCACGAGGTGGACTTTGACCACCCGTCGTTGCGGTGGTTGTCGCTCTCGAGCCCCAGCGTCGACTTCAACATCGTGCGGTTGCCCGACAGCGTGCGTGAGTTGAAGGCGTTCGCCGCCAAGGTGCGCTTCACCGAGCGCTTCGACTACCGGCGGTCGGGGCTCATGAAGCTCATCGGGTTCGAGTTCCAGTTTCCCGCCGCCAGCGCCGCCTTGTTGCGCCGCTTGGAGGCATTGGAGTTCGACGCCAGCGACAACGCCGACCACTTTGGCGACGTGCTTGCGCTGCAGCGGCTCCGCTCGTTGTGCATGCGGTGCATGACCAACCGGCAGTTTCTGCGCAGCTCGATCTCGGCCGACGTGACGGTGCTCGACCTCAAGCTCGTGCCCGCCGCCGCCGACAGCAACGTGGTGTTTGAGTTGGCGTTTCCGGCGCTCCGCGAGCTCCTGGTGGGCTACAGCGACAAGGCGCCGGGCCTCATCGCTTTCTCGGGCCGGTTTCCGGCGTCGCTAGAACGCTTGTCCTTGCTGGCGTGCAGCGTGGTGGCCGCGCAGCGCCTTCACACGCTCCCCAGCTTGCGGTTTCTCCGCTTGGATCGGTGTTCCTGCGACCTCTTGGGGCTTCCACCTGGCCTTGTAGAGTGTGAGATTGAACACGCTTCTTTGCAGGAGTTGGAGCTTCCACCGCCCTTGAAGAGGCTCGCGTTGGACAACAACGGCGAGTGCGAGATCATGTTCAACGACGCATTGGAGTCGCTCTCGTTCACCGTCCGGGCCGGCCGCCAGTACCACGACCTCCCCAACTTGCACACTTTGCGGTTCCATCCGCCAAAGGACGGCCGGTTCATCGCGTGCGCCGCCACCATCTCGCTTCCGCGGTCGCTCGCGTCGTTGGAGATGTGGCTGGTTGATGCGCTGCGGCTCGAGCTCCCGCTGTCGCTTATCGACGTCCGCATGCCGGGCTGTGGGCTCACGGAGTTTCCGGCGCTTCCTCGGCTCGAGTCGCTCGACGTGTCCAAGAACCAGATCTACTTGCCTTGCACGCTCCCACCACGCTTGCTGTCGTTGGACGTCACTGGCAACGTTTTTCCGAAGCGCTTGGACTGGTCCCAGTCGAAACTCCGGGTCTTGGTCACTGGCAAAACCGACTGCAAGATCGCGGTTCCGGCCACCATCGAGCTAAACCGGTCGACGCCCCCTGGGCCCATGGCGGGGCGCCAGGAGAACCTCAAGTTCGCCATGTTCTGGTGATCGATAGGTACTTTTGGCACCGATGCTTGCTACTTGCCATGTCTGTTACTTTTGCTATTTATGCAATTTTCTGCTACTTTTGCTACATTGTTTGCTGGATATGGCTCCGTAGTATCTACTAATCTACGCTTTCTCGATCTGGCGGGATCGGCGCCCGTGGTGATACATCGCACGGCGGTGCTACGCTCGCACGACGCTTCGCCGTACCGCCGTATGCAGCTTTCTGACGACTTACAGTCCAACGTGGTGGAGTATCTCTCCGACAAACAGCTCCTTGAGTTGGCCGGCCCCCGCGGGCTCGGCCGTGTAGCGTTCAACCGGTTCTACCGCCACGTCGTGGTGCTAGACTACGGAAAGTGCCAGCAAGAGGAATTGCCCATTGGCAGCGCCGACTACACCGTCAAGACGGCCCGCCGCATCTACGGGGCCCGCCGCTTCATGGTGTTCTGCCAGCGCCACCCCTACTACCACCCGCACATCGTGGAGTTCCCCAACCGGGCCGACTACCTAGAGGTGCTTCGGTTGACGCCCCATTTGTTGCAGGGGATCGCCGAAATCTGGTTGGACTTGGCCACCAAGCAGGTCCCGCGGAGCAGTCTTGAGCCGCAGCAGTTGTTGGCCAACGTGTGCCAGTACTCGTGCTTCTCGCAGGTCAAATTCGAGGTCCTTGCCAAAACGCTTGCCCAGCAGCTCCCGCAGCTCCAGGAGCTCTCGTTCTGGTACATTCTCACGGGGCTGTTGACGGGCTCGCGGGCGGTGCACCGCTTCGACTTTGACCACCCGACATTGCGTAGATTGACTCTCTCGAGCAACCAGGTCCGCTTCGACGTTGTGCGGCTCCCCAACTCCTTGCAGGAGGTAAAGGTGCTCGCGGGCACGTTCCGGTTCATGCCGAAGTTCGACTTTGCCCGGTCGGCGCTCACGTCGCTTGACGGGTCGAATTTCGAGTTTCCACCGGGTGCTGGGCTTGTCTCGTTGCCCCGGTTCCAGGCGTTGTGGTTGGAAAACTACGGCATTGTCGACGACATCTACCAGATGCTCGCGGCGCCGCTGCTCCGGTCGTTGATGTTGCACTCGTTGAGCTACCACGAGTACCTGAAAAAGCGCTTGTCTCGGGGCTTGACCAAGCTCGACGTCCAGTTCATGTACTACTCCCTCGACACCGACGTGCGGTTTACGTTGGAGTTTCCCGAGCTCCGCGAGCTCACGGTGGGGTACGGCAAGTATGCGCAGAAGCTGGAGATCAAGCTCTTGGGGCTGTTTCCGGCATCGATGGAGCGCTTGAGCTTGCTGTACTGCCGCTTGGAGGCTGTGCATGGCGTCCAGTCGCTCCCCAACTTGAAGTTCTTGCACTTGGACAACTGCGGTTGCAGCTCGCTCGAGCTTCCTGCAAGTCTTGTAGAGTGTGAGGTCCAAAATACCGAGTTGAAGCGGTTGGCGCTTCCTGCAGGCTTGAAGAAGCTCACGTTGGAGGGTGACGGTGACTGCGACGTCCAGTACAACACGGCGTTGGAGTCGCTTGCGCTCACCATCAGGGCCAGCCGCAAATACCACGATTTCCCCAACGTGAAAGCTTTGCGGCTCCGTCCGCCAGAGAACGGGCGGTTCATTGCGTGCGCCCCAACCCTCACGCTTCCGCTGTCGCTCACGTCATTGGACGTTCACCTGGTGAACACTCTGAGACTCGAGCTTCCGCCGTCGCTCATCGACTTGCGCATGGTGTCTTGTAGTCTCACCGAGTTGCCGGTGCTCCCGCATCTTGAGTCGCTCGACGTCTCCAAGAACCGGATCGAGTTGCCTCGCACGCTCCCGCCAAGTCTACGGGCGTTGGACGTGACCGGCAATATTTTTCCCGCCCGGTTGGACTGGACGGCCTCGAATCTCCGGGTCCTCGTGACAGGCGAGCCCAGAGCCAAGATCGCCCTTCTGCCCAGTGCGGAAGTTCTTTGCTCGTCGTTTGGAGACCCCATGGGCATGGAGGGGTTGTCGAAGTCTTCCGATATGTCCAGGCGCTTCCTATAGTTGAAGCTGTAGGGCCAATTGCTACTTTCCTAGTGCTTCAGCATTGTGCTATTTTGTATTTAATTAAGGCTGGCAACCATAGTAGTGTGGGCCGGGAACCAGGTCGTGCCAGGCTGGTCCAGCGCGGCAGTAACGCTAGGTCGAGTGCGCGCCACGATGGACCCATGGAACTTCTGCTCGACGAACAGGCCGGAGTGTTGGACTATCTCTCCGACAAGGAGCTCTTGGATATCGCCGGCCCCCGCGGGCTCGGCGTGGATGCTTTTAACCGGTTCTACCGATGGGTGCAGGTGCTCGACTACGACGAAGATCTGAATTTCAATTTGTCGGTCGGGACCCCGGACTTCAACGTGAGCGTTGCCCGCCACATGTTGAGCGCCCAGCAGTACGTGAAGTTCTGCAAGCGGCACCCCTACTTCCGGCCGCAGACGGTCGAATTTAACCAATTGGCGGTGTATTTAGAGGTGCTCTCTTTGGCGCCGGAAACTTTGGCCGCCGCCAGCGTAGAGTTGCTGTTCTGCGTGGATATGCACCCGCAGTTGGCGGCTCCAGCGGGGCCCCACGAGCCGGGGTTGTTGGCGAACATCAGCCGGTACTCGTGCGAGTCGGCGGCCCGGTTCGAAACCGTCGCCGAAAACCTCTGGCAGCTCCTCCCGCAGCTCGAGGTGCTCAGCTTCAGGTACACCAAGAGGGGCCCCTGGGGCATGGACGTGGACACCCACCGGTGCGACTTCGAGCACCCGAAGTTGCGCCGGTTGACGCTCTCGGGCCCCAACGAGGACCTCATGCACATCGACATCGTGCGCTTGCCCGCCGGGTTGCAGGCTTTGGTGCTGTCGCAGGTGATGTTGGTGTTCAACGAACGGTTTGACTTTGCGGCTTCGGCGCTCACGATGCTCCGGCCATGGCCGCAGGGCCTGCTTGAGTTTCCCGCCGGAAAGGGCCCGACGTTGTTGCCGCAGTTCACGAGGTTAGAGCTCCCGGTGTTTGGCGGGGAGGGTGGCTACGACGCCACGTTGGTGCTGCCACAGCTCCGGTCCTTGTCGATGGACTGCGTGCTCCACGATACCTTTTTGGCCTCGACCTTCACCAAGACCTTGACGAGCGTGCGTCTCATGTTCAACGCCCATGCCTCGCGGGGCCACGAGATCGAGTTCCACAACGTGTTCCCGGTGCTCCGCCTGCTCGTGTTGGGGTTCGACGACTTCGACCGCTCCGGCACCATCAGGATCTGCGGCCGGTTTCCGAAGACCTTGGAGCGCATCAACTTGAGTCGGACCACCTTGGCCTCTCCGGAAACTGACCTCGAGCAACTTCACCGCTTGGAGTCGTTGTCGTTGGACGAGTGCTCCTTCCAGTGGTTGATACTTCCGCCACAATTGAACACACTTGCGTTGCACGACTGCAGTGGCAAGCGTGCTGTCGAGTTCAACCCGGGATTGAAGTGGCTCTCGCTTACGGTGATGTACGGTCACCAGTACCACCAGTTTCCCGATTTGGACACTTTGAACTTACGGTATCCGAGAGATGGGCACTGGTTCGTAGCCACCCCCGACACCATCACGCTTCCGCTGACGCTCACGTCGTTGGACGTTGGGCTGATCGATGCGCTGCGGCTTAAGCTCCCGCCGTCGCTCGTCAACTTGCGGATGCTGGCCAGTGGCCTCACAGAGTTTCCAGCGCTTCCTCGCCTCGAGTCGCTCAACGTCTCCGACAACCAGATCAAGTTGCCGCAGACGCTCCCACCAAGTCTACAGTCGTTGGACGTGACCGGCAACATTTTTCCGGCCTACTTGGACTGGTCGGCCTCGAATCTTCGGACGCTCGTGGCCGTCAGGACCAAGACCAAGATCTTGCTTCCGCCGACTACCGAGGTGGTGGCGACAATGGACTCCGAGTCGTTCGAGGGCGGGCTGCCGGACCTCGAGTTTGCCTACGAGTGCTAAACGTCTAGGCTTTACATCTGGTCTACACTGCCTCTGGGCTTACTCTGGCTCTACATGTAGCGGTAGCTTCGACTGGACAAGGCGCTGGACCGGCGCCAGCCTAGCATGTGCACGTGCCTGCCCGATCTGGCGATGTGACAGGTCACCGGCGGTAGTACGCCGGCCAAGTCGAGCTGGACCTGCGATACCGTTATGCATCTTTCCACCGATTTACAGACCCACTTGTTGGACTACCTCTCCGACAGACAGCTCTACGAGATGGCCGGCCCCAGTGGGGTCGGCGTTGATGCTTTCAACCGGCTCTACCGCCACGTCGTGGTGGTGGACTACGAAAACGGCGACCAGTCAGAATTGGCCGTTGGCAGCGCCGACTACTCCGCCAAGACGGCCCACCGTATCTACGGAGCCCGCCGCTTCGTCGAGTTCTGCCAGCGCCACCCCTACTACCAGCCACACATCGTGGAGTTCCCCAAACAGGCGGACTATTTGGAGGTGCTCCGGTCGGCGCCCCATTTGGTGCAGGCAGCCGCCGGGATCTGGTTAGACTTGGGCATCTACCGGGTCCCGGGCAAGGGCCTTGCGCTGCACGAGTTGTTGGCCAACATCCGGCACTATTCGTGCTTGTCGACGATGAAGTTCGAGGAATTTGCCAAAATGGTCCAGCAGCAGCTCCCGCAGCTCGAGGAGCTCTCGTTCTGGTTCAAGTTGGTGGGGCTGGCACGCGGCGTGGTCCACCGCTGTGACTTTGACCACCCGAGCTTGCGTAGATTGAACTTCACCAGCTCCGACGTCGGGTTCGACGTCGTCCGGTTTCCCGACAGCTTGCACGAGTTGAAGATGCTTGCGCCACGGGTCCGGTTCACCGAGCAGTTCGACTTTGACCAGTCGGAACTCACGACTTTGATCGGGTCGCCGTTCAAGTTTCCCGACGGACGCAGCTTTGCCTCGTTGCCCCGGTTCCGGGCGGTGGAGTTGTACGAGTTCGGCGACCGCGGCGACCTCACCGACATGCTCGGGCTGCCGCTGCTCCGGTCGTTGTTGTTGTACCCCTTCAGCCACCACCAGTACCTGAAAAAACGCTTGTCTCAGGCCTTGACCAAGCTCGACCTCAAGTTCATGTACTACTCGCACGAGGGCGCCGTGCTGTTCGAGTTGGAGTTCCCCGAGATCCGCGATCTCGCGGTCGGCTACCACGACTATACGCCTATGCTGGATATCAGTCTTGTGGGCGAGCTTCCGGCATCGCTAGAGCGCTTGAACTTGCGGTACTGCGTCTTGGAGCCCATGCACGGGCTTGCAGGGCTTGAAAACTTGACGTACTTGCGCTTGGTCAGGTGCAGTTTGGCTTGGCTCGAGCTTCCGCCCAACCTTGTAGAGTGTGAGCTCCAATACAACGCTTTACGGACGTTGGAGCTCCCACCGGGCTTGAAGAAGCTCACGTTAGTCGACGACAATTGTGACTGCGACGTCCAGTACAACGCGGCGTTGGAGTCGCTAAGTTTGACGGTGAAAGCCGGCGGCCAGTACCACGACTTTCCCAACTTGAAAGAATTGAGCTTGAAGTCGCCAAAGAACGGCAGGTTCATTGCGTGCGCCGCCACGCTCTCGCTTCCGCTGTCGCTCAAATCGTTGGAGCTCCAGCTGGTGGATGCGCTGCGGCTTGAGCTTCCGTCGTCGCTCATCGATTTACTGATGCCGGCTTGTGATCTTACCAAGTTGCCGGTGCTCCCACATCTCGAGTCGCTCGACGTCTCCGACAACCAGATGGTCTTGTCTGGCTCGCTTCCGCCGAGCTTACGGGCGTTGAACGTCATCGGCAACAAGTTTCCGGCCCGGTTGGACTGGTCGACCTCGAATCTTCGGGTCCTCTTGGCCGGCGAGCGCAACGCCAATATCGCTCTTCCTGCCAGCGTCGAGATCGTCTGGTCGCCGTCTGAAAACCAGCCGATGGCGTTCGAAGGGTTGGAAAGCTTGTTGGATGCCTTCAATATGACCATGCGCCGCATGTAGTGCTGAGCCGAGCGTTTAAGAGCGAAACCTAAGAGCTTAAGAGTGAATTGCTACTTGATGTCCTAGTTATCTGCTATTTATCTGCTAGTTATCTATTTATTGCTACTAAGTAATCGGCTGTCATACAACGGTACCGGCGCGCCGCCAAATTGGGCCTGCGGTGTCGCGGCTAGGTCGGGCTGGTGCCGCGATCGCCCCATGGAGCTTCCCGTCGAATTGCAGCTCCATGTCTTGGAGTATCTCTCCGACAAGACGCTCTACCGGTTAGCTGGCCCCCGCGGGCTCGGCGCTGCTGCTTTCAACCGGCTCCACCGGGTGTTGAGCGTCGTCGAACGGGCCGAATTTACCATTGGGACCCCGGACTTCGCCGTGGAGGCCACCCGCGTGGTGTTCAGCGCCCGCGAGCTCGTAGACTTCTGCAAGAGGCACCCCTACTTCAAGCCGCACACCATTGACTTCGTGTCGCTCGACCAGTACTTGGAAGCTGTGTCGTTAGCGCCCGAAATTTTGCAGGCCGCCGCCAGGATCGAATTGCGGTTCGACGACACCAGCCGGTGCCACCCGCAGTTGGTTCATGCCGGTTCCCCCGAGATGCCGGGATTGTGGGCGAACGTGCGGCGGTACGGGTGCGATTCAACGTCGAGCTTTGAAACCGTCGCCAAAAACCTCCTGCGGTACCTCCCGCAGCTCGAGGAGTTCAGCTACGAGTACAGGATGGAAGCCATGTTTGGTGTGTGGGAGCAGGCGGTCCACCGGTGCGACTTCGACCACCCGACTCTACGTAAATTGACGCTCAACGGACCCGGCGACGACATCAAGTACTTTGTAGTGCGCTTGCCGCAGGGCTTGCGGGAGTTCGTGGTGCTGCTGGCGGACTTGCAGTTCAGCAACGCGGTGCTCATGAACTCGCTCACCAGACTAACGGTCACTACAGTGAAATTTGGTGGGAATGTCGCCGACTTGATGCCCCGGCTCCAGTCGTTGACCGTCAATCGAGGCCGGGCAGTGGGTGCATGCACGGAGCTCTTCGGCCAGCTCCGGGAGTTGCTGATAATCGGCCTTACCCGCCAGCAGTTTCTGGACCTGCGGCTCTCGGCCTCTTTGACCCACCTTGAAATCATGTTCGACGACCAGAACGAGCAGACGCTGGTCGTGTTCCGCCACGAGTACCCGCATCTCCGCGAGCTCACGTTGTACTACTTGGGACCGCACCGGCCTGTGTCTGACATCAGAATCTCCGGCCGGTTTCCAAAGTCGTTGGAATTCTTGTACCTTAGCGACTGTGTTTTCGACGCCAAGAAGCTGGGCTTCGACCAGCTCGACAGCTTGCACAGTCTCCACATGAGCACCTGCGCAGTCGACTCGTTCAAGTTCCCGGCCAGCCTCACAGGATGCTGGTTCCAGAACAACGACATCAGCAGCGTAACGTTTCCGCCCCGCTTGCGGGAGCTCACGTTTGTCGACGACAAGGCCGTGTGCAATGTGGAGTTCAACGCAGCGTTGGAGTCGCTCACACTCAACGTGACTCAGGGCCGTAGGTACGCTCTTCCCGACTTGAAGACCTTGGTGCTTCAGGTTTCGATAATGACGGGCGCCTTCGAGCTCAAGCCTGAGCTTCTCGCGCTTCCCACGTCGCTCACATCGTTGGAAATCAAGCGGTTGGGTGCTTGGGCCCTCAGCTTCCCGCCGGCACTCGTCAACTTGTCGTTGTTGGACTGCGGTATCTCGAAGTTCCCCGTGCTTCCACACGTCGAGTCGCTTGGTCTTACGCACAACCCGGTGGCGTTGCCGGCTACGCTCCCGCCTACGCTTCGCTCGTTGAACGTGCTTGGTTGCTACGCTACTGCGGGCTTGGACTGGTCCAAGTCCAACCTTGAATATCTCGCAACCGGGGACACCGGGCTCTACAGGATCAAACTCCCGCCGAGCTTGAAGGTGGCCGCCTCCAAGCACAGGGAATCGTTGGTGGCCGGGCTGCCACACACCGTGTTTGTCGAGTCGTGGTGAATACACAGGTGAAAAATTCTGTAGGTCCGCGCTGGCAGTAGCCGCCGCGCGGCTAGGTCGAGCTCGCGCGACGCTCGCCCTACGGCCATGGACGATTCCGACGGTCTGCAGGCCGAGCCGTTGCTGCTGCTCCCCGACGACGTGGTCTACGCCCTAGCCGGCCCCAGTGGGCACGGGCTCGCCGCCTTCAACCATTTCTACCGCCACCTTACGGTGGTGGACTTGGCCCACGATCTGAGCATCACTGGCCGCATCGGCACCCCGGACTTCACCATTGCCGCCGCCCGCATGGTGTTCAATGCCGCCCAGCTTGAGTCCTTCTGCAGGTTCTTCGACTACTTCCGGCCGCACACCCTCGAGTTCCAGTCGCTCGACGAGTACTTGGCGATGGTGGATTCGATGCCGAAATTATTGGAGTCTGCGGCCCGGATCCACTTGACGTTCAACGGCCGCTTTGCGTGGAAGATGCTGCCGGGAACGCCGGGGTTGCTTGCCAACATCCGGCAGTACTCGTGCGTTTTGGCGCTGCGGTTCGAAGACCTCGCCCAGTCGCTCGAGCGGTGCCTCCCACAGCTCGAGGAGCTCAGCTACGAGTTCAAGCCGGCACTGGACTACGCCAACAAGTACCACCGGTGCCACTTCGACCACCCCACGCTCCGCAAATTGGTGCTCAAGGGAAGGAGCATCGAGTGCGCTACGTTCGTGGTGTCCCACTTGCCGAAGTCCGTGGACGAGTTGTCGTTGGAGTGGGCCACCATGGAGTTCAAGTCGTGGGCGTCGCCGCTCCCGCGGCTCAAGCTGGTCATGGCGTTGTTCCGGTTCCCTCACATCAACGCCATTCTGACGTTTCCGTTCCTCTCGGACTTGGCGGTCATGGAGAGCGAGCTCTTGCCCGAGTTCGACTACACCTTGGGCGAGGGCACGCTCCAGTCGTTGGCGGTGGTGCCGATCTACGTGCCCCACTTCCAACCCCATCGCATAGCTTCGTCGTTGACCAAGCTCCATCTCGAGTTCTTCGGCATGAAGGAAGGCGAGGAGGTGCAGTTCGCCAAGAAGTTCCCGCAGCTCCGCGAGCTCACGTTGCTGGTCCAGGGCGCCGGCCGCATCGCCATGTCAGGGCTGTTTCCGGCGCTCTTGCGGAAATTGGACTTGTCCGGGTGCTCGTTCGACCTCCAGGACCTGGGGTGCTCCGACCTCGAGCACTTGACCTACTTGCGCTTGAAGGACTGCGTGTGCGGCCGGCTCTGGTTTCCTCGCAACCTTACCGAGTGCTTCGTCGAAAACACCGATTTGGGGCCTATATGGTTTCCGCCGTACGTCAAGACGCTCACGCTCGACCACGGCGAACAGGTCAAGTTCAACCTCAAGTTGGAGACGCTCACGCTCACCCTCCGGGCGGGCCAGGAGTACCACAATCTTCCCGACTTGCGGACGTTGATTTTGCGTCCCGCCGCCGGTGAGCCGCGGTTCCGCCTCTCCTACGACACCATCACGCTCCCAGCGTCGCTCGAATCGTTGTCGATCGAGGGCGCCGACGCCCTGGACCTCGACCTCCCGCTGTCGCTCGTGGACTTGCGATTGGTGGATTGCTGCCTTACGCAGTTTCCGAAGCTTCCTGAGCTCAAGTCGCTCAATGTTGCCAACAACGACATACTATTGCCCTCTACGCTCCCACCGGGTCTACGCTCGTTGGACGTTAGCGGAAATAAGTCGGATGCAGACTTGGACTGGTCCGCATCCGGTCTCTGGTTCCTCGTGGCTAGCGGTTGCGAGTGCAACATCGCCGCGCCGGAGCATCTCCTCGTGGCCCGTCTGAACTGCGTTATTCCCTCCCTGCCAGTCACGGAGCTTGTCGATGCCTGACCTACGTCTACTGTATATGGGTGCATGGGCCAATTTTACTTTTTGTATGTTTGGATTTTTTGGTTACCAGCTGGTATTCGCCCAACACTTGATCGTTAGCGGATTTTCCAATAAAATTTAGACCAATTTATTTTGCACCCAGTCTAAATAAGGTATGATGCAACAATTGAGGGAGGGCAATGAAGGTGAAATTTTAGAAAGCCCTGCAGTATTTTGCTGCGGATCCTACCACCGGGAATGTGACTATGGACCATGACAAGTCCTGTCGAATCCGTTAACTTTCCGGTTGCATCCTAGCCCAGTCTACGATCTTTGGACACTTCTTTCAACCAAGCCGTGACCGGCTTGGACTGGCCCCATCGAGTCTTCGATTTCTCGTACGTAATAATTATAGAGATAACCAGATCAGGGCTCCAGCGTGTTTGGATCTGGTTACGTTGAGGGTTTTACTTTAGGGGCTGCTAATGGGATAATCCTAGCCTTGCAAACAGAAGAATCGTGGAATATCCTATATGCTCCACGCCCTGTCATTCAGACACTCGGGAAGAAATTTGGGTCGTCAGCCCGAAGTATATCATCCATAGTACAAACAAACATTTCATAGCCGTCATCACATTATTTTATATTATTTAAACTATTGGTGTGATATTCTTCTTGTCAGACTTTTTGGAGTTGGCAACAGCAATGGCCTTTGCATCGTTATCAATAGCAAGATAAAGATCCTCCATACCTGGAAGCCCCAAATAACTGGAATCCCCACTATCAATCTCTAAAACACAAGAGTTCCATTCATCATTCCAAGAACTAATAGCTTCAGCTCTAATCGTGATGGAGGCTTGATCCTCAAAAGTAAATGTGATAGGGTCGAGCTCTTCACATGGTTTTCCGTCGCCATACAAGATAAGTCCAATGACCTCTCTGCCCTTTACGACTTTGATGATTTCTTCTCTTGCATTGCTGTCAAAAACAATACCTGGCGTACCAGAATCAAACACGACAGTATTATTTGGACTAACCTTTTCTCCATTGACTTCTGCAGAAGTCAAGACCAAGCTGTAAGGTTTTCTCTTGTTCCATGGTAAGAATTTCAATTCGCCTTCATATTTCTCGTGGTCCACACCTCCAATAATGGCGGTGAAATTGTTTTTGTTTCCTTGACCGTAGAATGAGTAGGCCCACTTGTTGATCAATCCCTTTCGTTTGAGTTCACCGATAAGTGAGACATTGGTGTTGTCGTAAGGCGATGCCGATACCCCGATGAGACCTTGAAAGGGCACTGATGTATTGACATCCCCAATCTGCAAACTTGATGAGAAACCACTTGCTAACAGAACAGTGTCATCAACTGTACTACCGCTCACTCCATGTTTATCGCTACCATACTTGACTTCAAAATTGTCATTGATAAACTTAGAGGTGCTAGACTTTTTGAAGTCGTAAGCCCCTCCAACGTCTTTGTCTGTTACCCAGGTGAACGGGGAACCGGTGTCAAACAAACAAAGCACCTTTTGAGGTGGGTTTCCAACCGATAATTCACCAAGTGGGTATCCATCCGGTGAGTGAAGAGGAAGTTCGAACCACTTTTCACCCGAGTCTCTTTTAATGGTAGCAGCCAAGCTGGCTTGGGCCAAAATTATCAATTCTGCAGCCTGTAAAAATGAAACCATTCTGGTGGTATTATACGGTGCATTTGCCCTTATTTATATTCACCTGTTAGGCCGATGAGGAAGAAGTCCATTCCGCTAATGTATAATATTAGTGGTTGAATGGAATACTACAAGAACCTTAACTTTATCAATTCTCTTTTACGGCCAAGAAAGTCACCCAAAATAAGCTTTGGTGACCACTGACGAAACCCAGCGAAGCTTTCGACTAGAATAAGGAAAATTAGTCTACCCGTTGATATGCAGTTTCAAGGCGAAGCTTTCTGAACGGACACTAGTGGATTACTTTATTTTTAGTTTGTATAAAACTTAGTTGCGTCAACCAAAAACTTTCAGCTTCCATTGTAGCCGCACGGGTGTTACGGACATTCAGTACTGTACGTGTTCTTTAACACGGTGTTGGTAAGTGGATCCAAGATTTGGCCTGTCAACCACGACTTGAACAAAAGCTCCCCAACAATTGCTAGCGATAGACAGAGTTTGGCAAGCAAACCTCGGGCTACTTACCTGTCTACGATCTTGTTTCCTACTATGATCTTGCGTTACCTACGGGCCAAACTGCTCGTATTCCACGATAGTATGTCTTAATTCCTTTGGGTAAAAATCGGCTACTGACTATTATTGTAGTACCACTGTATTCGCTCTTTCACTTTCTAGAAGGTTTTCAGTAATAAAAGCACCAAGTTATATCCTCTCAGCTCGGAGAACTAAAACTTCGTACAGAGATTGTGAGTATTTCTAGAGTAACGTAATGAAAGTTCTTGGTTAGCGCTGAGTTTACGTAGTGTGTTTATTACTATAAAGGAAACTTCAATTCAACGATCGCCACAGAACTTGAAAGTTCTGTTGCATTTATACTAATTCAAATAATTTCGGGTATATTCAAACACAGTGGTCTTCATAGTGTTGCTTCACCTGGACTATGACTAAGGACCAAAGCATTGTAATTTAGACCTCAAATTAACTTTCAATCTGATAATATGCACTCTTAATGTAGATAGTGTAACACCATGACTCATGATCTTCTACAGTTCGCTACACTTCTTATGGACTTATCAGTGGAAATTCTTCAGCTTGTGGTGGAGTACCTCCCCAAATGTGCCCAGTATGCATTAATTGGTGACACACCAGTGGGAAGGCACAGCTGTAACCGGTTTTACAAATTTATTGGCTTCAGTAGTTCCAAGTTACAGCCTCACCAATCCTACCTCCAACGTTTGAATACTATTGATATTAATGGAAGAACAAGGAGAGGCCATCGATCACCTATGTTTGTGAAAAGCTACAAGGCGCTAAAAGCCCAATATCCGTTTTACCAGCCTGGGGAAATTTATTTTGATCTGGTGAAAGAACTATGTGAGTTCTATTTGAATTATGGCGATGAAATTCATAAATTCCAGGCCATAGAAATACTGTGTTCTTTCAAAGATAGATACACTGTGGATGAGATACCCACCTTGAACAATGTTCGTTGGTTCTCAATTATGGATCCAGCTTGTCCTGTGCTTCAACTACTTGAAAAGTTTGGTGGAATAAAATGGTTTCTTCCGTATGATTCCGATATTGATGTGGTCAAATACTTGCCTGACATTGAGCATTTGGATGTCGGTGCTCTTGAGGACTATTCAAAATTAAACCTTCAAACCTTGATTTGTGGGGGTGAATTCAAAAGAGACTTCTTACCTTCTACACTCAAACATCTACAGTTCAACTTCCCAATGGGAAACTTAGACTTTTCTGGTCTTTTTTTAACTTCCTTGGATGTGACTTACCCTCCATCAAGTATCTTCAAGGATTTATCCAATAGTTGTGTACCACAGACTCTTCGAGAGCTCACAGTGCAATCAAGAAGCAGCTCAGATCATACGCAGGACGTTCTTCCGGGCCCCTCAACGGTGTTTCCCAATTTGCATCTTTTGCGCTTGTTCTACGTGCCAGTTGAAGTGTGGAATTACATGATAACCCCCAATATCCGAAAACTATACTTCATTGGTGTCAATGGCAGACTCAAATCCATTGATGGAAGAAACTTAGAAGAACTAAAGTTATGGAGTGTGACGTTGCACGAGGATTTTCAGCTCCCGAGATCTTTAATCTATTTGGATTTAAGTCAACTCAGAAGATATCGAACTAAAGATACAAATGAAACAGTCCCCGTGGAAGACAACTCTCTTGTGCCTCCTGAATCTCTCGTATGCTTGCGTCTCAATGGGACGATTCCGAGCTACTGTTTCGGAAAATCCCTTTTGAAGGTGGTGTTACGACCTGAAAATGTCGGTGAACTCACAAACCTTTTTGGTAGTTTGCCTTCCAACATCTTGGAAGTGTCTTTATGGGGTAAATGGCGACTTATGGAAGACCAACAAGCCGCGGAAAGCATTCTTGATTTGAGCAGGTTCCACAAGATGGTGAAATTAGCCCTTGGAAACGCCAATATTCCCCAAAATAGACTCATTCTTCCTCCTAATTTGGCGGAGTTGAATTTTCAATGCAATGTGATTTCATATATCCCTATGCTCCCACAACTCGAGCGGTTAGAAATTACCTTCCAGAATGTTTCCATGCGATCATTGGAGCTTCCACCCAGACTTCGCTGGTTAACAGTTCATGGGGATTTCACAGTAGAAAATGAAATTGATTTTAGTTTTTCAGTTCTTGAAACAATTCAATTCATGGGTAACATACGCTTGAAAAAGCTTACTCTTCCTAAAACAATGAAGACATTGTCGTTTGATTTTGATTGTGGCTTCCAGATTGACTCCAGCTTATGCGATCAATTCTTCCGAATAGATGATAGCAGGTCACTGGCCTAGATGCAATACACGAAGCGTTAAAAATCAGTAAGAGTTTTACGATCAAACCCTGTAGAATATGAGGCGTGACAATAGAGGGCTGAAGTGTGTGAGATCTAGTTCGCCTACTACAACGATTGTAGATGAATCAGAGCTCCAAACAAGAAAAGTGAGAGAATCTCACCATCTGCAAAACTTCGCATGGACTTATCAGTGGACATTCTTCAACTCGTGGTGGAGTACCTCCCAGAATGCGCCCAGTATGCATTGATCGGCGACACTCCCGTCGGAAGACACAGCTGCAACCAGTTCTACAAGTACATTGATTTCTTTGACTTCCATCAGGCCTTCCGCCTTCCTACACTTCATACTTTGAATACTATACAAAAAAAACCCGATTATTCCAAATTCAACTCTTCGCGGTTTGTGAACAGCTACAAGGCGCTAAAAGCCCAATATCTGTTTTATCGGCCTGGTGAAGTTCTTTTCAAACTGCTCTCTGATCTTGAAGAGTTTTGTGAAGAATATGGCGACGAAATTCATAAATTCAAGGCCATAGACTTATATTTACTGTTCGACGATATACGATCATCGTTTGATAGCATTCCTGTATTGAATAATGTTCGTGGTCTCTCGGTTTACCGGGGTTTTCCAATTACAGAACATGAACTAGTGGACAAGTTTGGCAGTATCAAAACGCTCATCCTACTGAACCCAGTCATTGATGTATCATGGTTTCCTGGTATCGAAAATTTGAGCGTTGGGAAGCTTCTGGACTTCTCGACGATGGGCCTTAAATCCTTAGATGTAGGATATGATCTGGAGTTCCGCCGGGATTTTCTTCCTTCCACACTCAAACACTTACGGTTCGGAAAAATAAAACACGGGGAACTAGACTTCACTGGTCTATATTTGACCTCCTTAAACATCGATGTGTCTTCATCAGTAAATTACTGTGTGGCTTTATTCGAGAGCTCTCTACCCCAGACTCTCCGAAAGCTCAGAATTGCATGCATACATGACTCAGATCGTACGCCGGACGTGGTTCCGGGCCCTTCAACAGTTTTTCCCAGTTTGCGCCTTTTGCGCTTGACCAGCGTACCAGCTGAGGTGTGGAACTGCATGATCACTCCCAACATCCGAAAATTATACATTGCTTGTCTCAAAGGCAGGCTCAAGTCCATTGATGCAAGAAACATAGAGGATCTAGAGTTGGGGTCTTTGACATTGGACGAAGATTTTCAGTTCCCGAGCTCTTTAGACTATTTAACTTTGAGCGGAGTCAGAAGATATCGAGCTACAGGTACAAATCAAACAAACCTTGTGGAAGACAAATCCCTCACACTTCCCGAGTCACTCATCAGTTTCACTCTTGATAGTATCTTGAATTTCGATTTCCCGAAGAACCTTTTGAAGGTGGTCTTTTCTTCGGAAGACATTAACCTGCTCCAGTCATTTTTTGACCGTTTGCCCTCCACTATCTTGGAAGTCACTGCATATGGCAAGTATTTTCAAAACTTTGAAGATGCTCCAGCCATGGAAAATACTCTTGATTTGGGCAGGTTCCTGAAGATGGCGAGATTAGAACTTAGCAGCACCTACACATACATAGAACAAATTGTGTTTCCTCCTAACTTAGTGGATTTTGATGGATATGACAACTTTTTCTCGTCTATTCCTCCGCTTCCACACCTCGAAAAGTTTACACTCTCCACCAATGGACTTGTTACACAGCCATTGAAGGTTCCCGCCAAACTTCGCTGGTTGTCAATTGATGGACAAGCCCTGTTGGACGGCGTACTAGATCTTAGATCCTCAAGTCTCGAGTTTGTCCACATTTATGAAGAAGTTTTCATAAAGAAATTCATTCTTCCAAAAACCATGAAGGCTTTGCTGATAGTTGAAAGGTTGTCTGAGCTGTTCGCTGATTCCAGTTTATGTGACTCGTCCTTCAGGATAGTATATTACCGTGGCCTATAATCCACGTTGCAAGCCGTGAGAAAGACCAAAAATAGTCATCAATTCTTCAATTCAACCAAGTGCCGGATCACTTGAAATAATTTCAATCAAACTGTGTACATTTTTGGCACTACCGTATCTCTCGCCATCTTCCAGATAAAAATAAACTTTGAAGTCTCGCAAACCATCCCGTCGCTCTCAATGAACATACCATTAGATGTATAGTCAAAAATAGTAGAATAGCTCCCCAGACATGAGCATTATGTCTATTTTTCAAAGCAAAATTTCATTTACACGGCTTTGGGCATACTACTAAATAAATACAGTCTAAAAGACATTCCCCGTGGACTATTCTACAATAATAGCCTCATCCCAAGTAAATATACTGGGGACTGCATAGCGAATAATTTAGGTGCGGCTGGTACTAGGCGTAGGTCCAACCCGCGCCAAATCAGCCTATGAACTTTCCTGTTGAATTGCAGGCCCAGATCTTGGAGTATCTTCCTCGCGACGTGCTCTACCACTTGGCCGGCCCCCGCGGGCTCGGCATTGTTGCTTTCAACAGCTTGCACCGCCACTTGACGGTGGTGTCGCCATCTGAAGCTCATGAAATCAATGAGCGCATTGGCACCCCAGATTTCGCCATGAAAGCCGCTGACTGGCGGTTGGACGTCGAGCACTTGTTGGCATTCTGCGAGACGTACCCGTACTTCCGTCCACACACTCTCGAGTTCGGCACTTTCGACCAGTATATGAAGGCAGTTTGGTCGGCGCCGGAATTGTTGCAGACCGCTACCAGGCTTGTGTTAAACTCGTACCGTTATCTCCGTGACGTCCACATGCAGTTGGTGCTGGAAGTGGACGCCAGCCTCGAAACGCCGGGTTTGTTTACCAATATTCGGCATTATTCGTGCGTTTCGACACACAAGATCGAGTACTTTGCCAAAAACCTCCAGCGGCATCTTCCGCAGCTCGAGTCACTCGACTTCGAGTACCGAGGTCCGTATGACGACAATGTCCAGAGGAACTATTGCTATCTCGAGCACCCTAACTTGCGGAAATTGAAGTTCTTGGGCCCCAACTGGAGAGCAGTGGAATTCGTCATTATCAAGTTACCTGTGCGGCTACAGCACTTGGAGACAAAGGATGCACTGGCATGGTTTGTTAATGCATTCCAGTTTGACCAATCGCCCATCACTAGTCTCAAGGCGTCACCTCCGGAGCTGATTCGGTTTCCGGACAGGGGACCTGGAGTATTTCCCAAGCTAACGACGTTGAATCTCTGTGGGTTTCACAATGCCGAAGCCTACTACGACTTCATTAAATTGCTGCAGCTCCAGTCGTTGGAGATTAGCTATCTTGAATTTGATGATTTTAAGACTATTCAGTTCTCGCCAACATTGACCAAACTCGACCTCGAGTTCGAATTCGACTGGGATTTGGATGACGAGATCATCGCCCGCGATGTGTTTGCTGTGCCCTTCAAGAACGAGTTGCTTCTCCTTCGGGAGCTCTCGTTGAAGCTCAGGATACAATGTGAATTGGTGAATATCGTCGAGATCTTTGGCCAGTTTCCGGATTCTTTGGAGAAATTGGCCTTAACCAACTGTTGTTTAGACCCCCAGGAGCTGGGCATTGAGAATCTACACAACTTGGAATTCTTGCATTTGGAGTTGTGTACCTACAAGTCCAAACTTCCTTCCCCGAAGTTGAAGCTTCCACCTGGGTTGAAGAAACTCACGTTTTTCGACAACTTCAGCAACTTGGTCATCGAATACAACTCCACGTTGGAGTCGCTTAAATGCAACATAAGAAATGGTCGGAAGTATCACAATCTTCCGGACTTGCACACTTTTGTCATCCGGAGCATTTTGTCTGAATTTTCACCGCCCCTCCGTCCCAATACCATCACCTTTCCATCAACTCTCACGTCTTTGGATATCAAGTATGCGGACTGCCTGAAACTAGAGCTTCCTCCGTCGCTCGTCAACTTAAAATTGGTGAATTGTAGGCTAACCCAGTTTCCGGCACTACCCAGGCTCCAGTCGCTTAACATCGCCAATAATGAGATACAATTGCCTCGTACCATCCCGCCACGTCTCCGATGGTTGAACGTATACGGCAACCGAACTTCGGGCAGCTTGAACTGGTCCAAATCAAATCTTCGATTTCTCGTATCTGGTAATCATCGCATCAGGGTTCCAATGTGCCCAGAAATGTATACGGCGAAGTATTGAGTACAGCTGCTGGCAGCTGTCAATCCGTATTGGGCATATAGTACAATAAATTAATCTACAGTATTCTGCAAGAAGTACCGGTTTACTCAATCAGCTGCTTGATTTCTATGGATTGCTCGGACTTATCGTGGAAATATATATTCTGGGACAGTCGGTCTGTAATGCAGTAACCAATCTGAAACATTTGGGAGATATCAAACACTCCGAGCACACACCACAATCACCTATGAATCTTCCTGTGGAATTGCAAACTCAGATCTTGGGATATCTCCCCGACAAGATTCTCTACCGCTTGTCTGGTCGCTGTGGGCTCGGTGCTGTTGCATTCAACTTGTTGCACCGCCACATGGTGGTGGTTGAACCGAAGAAAATGGCTGCGAATGATTTTTGTATTGGCACCGAAGAATTTGCCGTCACTGCCAGCCGCTATGTGTTCAGTGTCCAACAGCTCTTCAAATTCGCCTGTTCGGATAGACGAGGAATGGTATAGTTCAGATCTTAAGTGGTCTTCCAGGTTGGATTTTTCTGACTCCAATCTCCGCATCCTCGTAGCCGACCAAATCGACAACATCCGGCTCCCAAAGTGTTTGGACTTGGTCATAACAGACTGTCCGAATAAGATTCTGAGCAGCGGGCTCAATGCCCAATTTGTCCACTACGAAGGCAATAGTTGGTTGTTTCAGCAGCTGGAGTGCAGGTAATATTAGGGATTATGGGTGTAAAATGTGAATTTGATTTTAAGAATACCCTAGTTTCGGATACGACGCCAAAGACGTCTGCCAGCAAAAAGGAAATCCAGTATTTTGCACCTGGTCCGATTTGGCAGGCTGCAGCGCTACTTCGGCCTAAATGCAGGGCCGCACTACCACTTGAAACATCTGGGATGGCCATGGACCTTGCCGCTGAAGTACAGGCCCGAGTGTTGGAATACCTTCCCCCTGATACACTCTACCACTTGGCCGGCACCAGTGGGATGGACGCCGTCGCTTTCAATTTGTTGCACCGGCACTTGGTCGTAGTCGAGCTCGAAAAATTGACAGGCTACGATTTTACTATCGGAAGGGACTTTCCGCTGAAGGCCGCCAACTGGATGTTCAGTGTTAAGCAGTTCGTGCGGTTTGTAGACCAGAATCCCCAGTACCAGCCACACATCATCGAGTTCAAGTCGTTTCTGCTGTACATGGAGGCATTCGAGAAGAAACCCCAGGTTTTGAGGGCCGCCCGGCTTGTTTTGAAGTTCGACACCGAGTTCCATCCCGAGATGCTGCAGCCTACGCTTCCTGCTAGGCTCAATGCGTCGTTGTTGATGAACGTACGGGAGTATTGGTGCACGCTGAACGATTTCGAATATATTTCGAAAAACCTCCAGCGGTGCCTCCCGCAGCTAGAGACATTTCGCTACACCCTCTACCTGCTGCTGTATGCCGGTGGCTGGGGCAACCACTCGCAGAAAATTGACTTCGACCACCCGACGTTGCGCAAGTTGTGTCTTACTGGCAGAGAAAATGAACTCCCTTGGGACCAATACGAGATTGTGAAGTTTCCCCGTGGCTTGCAGGAGTTCAAGACTGTCGATTGCAAGGTGTTTTACCACAAGCTGTTTGACTATAGCGGTTCTGGACTCACGAAGTTCTCGGCAGATCCAGTGAGTTTCCATGATTTCTATACTATTGACGAGCATAGCCATCCGTTCCCCAAGATGCGCCAGTTAGAGATGGACGGCCCCATTGAGTTCGAGTTCGAGCCCATAGTCAGTCAGGTGCAGACTTTATTGCTCGCTCGTTTATACCTAGCGATTTTAGGTTGCTGGACTTGCCGCCATCGTTGACTACGCTTCACATCGAGTTCGCCACTGATTTGCACGACGACGAGATAGACTTCGTGCACACTATTACGTTTAAGAACGTGTTCCCATGCCTCCGTGAGCTCCAATTACTGCATGATAAAGTGATAGAATCCGTCATCAAGATCTTGGGCCGGTTTCCAGACACCTTGCAGAAGTTGAAATTAATCGACTGCCTGTTTGACACCCAGAGGCTGGGAATAAAGTCACTTCCCAACTTGGAGTTCTTGTTGTTGCAGGACTTCAGCTGCGAAGGCAGGTTTGAGCTTCCCGAAAGCCTTGTAGAATGCACAATTCTTGACTCCCGCTACTCTCAAACATTGAAACTACCAGCAGGTTTGAAGAAACTCTTGTTTCTTTACAGTAGCCCCTGTGACATTCAGTTCAACCCTAAGTTGCAAGAACTCCAGCTCACCGTCAGAGAGGGTCAACTGTACCACAATCTTCCCAATGTGAGGTCTTTGACCTTACGAGGAAACACTCGTCGAACAGACAATCAGCCTAGATTTGTTCTCAGGTCAGAAAATATTACACTTCCCTCGTCACTCACGTCGTTGGATGTGAAAGAGTTGGATGCTCGTAACCTACAGCTCCCTTCATCGATCATCCACTTGTCGTTGATAGGTTGTGGGTTAACTAAATTTCCCACCTTGCCTAACCTCGAGTCTCTTAATATCTCCAACAACAAGGTACGGTTGCCCGATAATCTTCCACCAAGTTTGCAGTGGTTGGATGTATCAGGAAACGTCACTGATAGCGAGTTGGACTGGACCAGCTCCAATCTTCGAATCCTTAAAGCGAAGGATATCGGTGACTCTAAGATTGTCTTACTGCCAACTTTGGACATGGCCATCACCAACATTCGGAGCCTATTGGTCCCAGGCCTGTCGGGTACCGAAATTATTGGGTGACAAAGACTGAGTATTGAAGGTTCTATTAAGTATGATTAACCGTTAAATGTCAAGCTAATAGTTTTTGCCATCATGAGCCGTTAAGTCCTTAAGGGTTTTCGTATGCTCCCACGACTTCATGAAAGTAGTGTATCGAGACTAGCGCTTTCCTAATTCATTGGTCTCTGTTTTACGAACAGAAGTATCCCGGGTATTGATGTTAACTTGGCAGTAATGCGTATGGATTCCTATTTCTATAGACCAGTCTGGTATATTCTTAGCTTGACATCCAGAGACGACAAATAACGGTTTACGATTCGCCAATCAGGATCGTATTCACAATCTATAGATAGAAATATTATTTAACACTCTTGATAGTTATAGGCATCTTACTGGCCAGGAAGCTCTTGAATCTAATATGTACGGAATTAGCGCAACTCTTGCCGTTTTAAGGCAAAAGTACTAGAACCGTTGGTCTTCGGTCGATGCAAAGATAAACAGACCCCACCGGAACCACATTGGTTGGCGATAATCTTATCTCCAGGGTTGCAGAATCCTTCATCGAATTGCCTAAACCGGAAGGGTTTGACTTACCTAATTGAGAAGGAAAGATAAAGGCAGATTAGGTTACTATACGAAGCTCTAAAGGGAGGCTTGGGTCTAGGTGCATGTAGACGCGGATCTCCAGCTCCACAGTGGGCCAGTAGTAAACTGTGTGAAAATTTTCAGCGGAAGATTTTCGGCCCTAATCTTATCATAACCTGTCAATAAAGCCACATTGGGCTTATCGGGCATCGCAATAAAACTATATAATAATAATACATTTCCCACCTGTAGGCACAATGGAGCAGCTAAGATCGATTACGTCCAATGGTGTGACCAGTTTGCGGTCAAGAACCGAACACCACATGGAGCAAATTAAGTCCCACCGGTCGGTAGTTCGAGAAGTCGATGCGGTGCACGCTTCGAACGACGAGGACTTATTGGCCCAGATTGGATACAAACAGGAGCTCAGACGGTCCTACAGCACCATCCAGGTGTTCGGAATCGCTTTTTCCATTATGGGTTTACTTCCATCGATTGCATCGACTATTGGAAGTGGCTTGGCAGACGGACCGGCCGCTTTGGTGTGGGGTTGGTTCATCAGTGGTTTTTTTATCTTGTGTATTGGTACTTCCATGTCAATCTTATCGTCGTCAATTCCTACTTCCGGTGGTCTCTTTTATTGGTCCAATTATTACTGTCCAGACTTTATGAGAGTGCCGTTGAGTTTCGTCATTGGCTGCTCCAATAGTTTGGCTTTGTTGGGTGGCTTCTGCTCTATCAACTATGGGTTCGCCTCTGAAGTTCTTGCAGCAGTCTCGATCAGCAAGGATTTTGATTTCAACATTTCCAACGGAATGGTCTACGGAGTTTTTGCAGCCGCCGTCGTGACCCATGTAGTAGTGTGTTGCTTGACCACCGGTCACACTGCAAAGTTGCAGTCTTTTTCCATCATTATCAACTTGTTTATCATTGTTCTTTTCTTTATTGCGGTTCCCATCGGTGCCTCTAAGCATGGGTTCAACGATGGCGGGTTCATTTTTGGAAAGATCGAAAACGGAAGAACTTGGAACTCGGGCTGGTCCTTTGTTTTGAGTTGGATGCCTGCTATTTGGACCATTGGTGCTT
Organism: Keqinozyma sinolaborantium; assembly: GCA_039762375.1. Lineage (NCBI taxonomy): Eukaryota > Fungi > Ascomycota > Pichiomycetes > Serinales > Debaryomycetaceae > Keqinozyma > Keqinozyma sinolaborantium. The sequence continues at coordinate 81,150 of JAQRFW010000026.1, read as the reverse complement.
TTGACTCGTGCTTGCACTTGAGTGAAGAGGCATTGAATGCTCCAAGATCGATTCCATTTGGAATTATTGGCAGTATCACTGTGTGCTGGATTTTGGGTTGGTTCATTTGTATTGTTGCTGCCGCCTGTATCAAGGATGGTGACGTTGCAACCGTTCTTGCAACCGAGACCGGAAACGTCATGGCACAAATTATCTACGACTCGTTGGGTAAAAGCTGGGCCGTTGCTTTCATGGCTTTGATTGCTTTTGCTCAGTACCTCATGGGAGCCTCGATCTTGGTGGCTGCCTCGAGACAAATTTGGGCCTTTGCCAGAGACGACGGTTTGCCTGTGGTGTACAATATTGTCAAATATGTCAACCCTAAAATCCAGGTTCCCATCAACGCAACGATATTTGGAGGATGTCTTTCGCTTATACTTGGATTGTTGATCTTGATCAACGCTACTGCTGCCAATGCCTTGTTCTCTTTGGCAGTTGCTGGTAACTACTTGGCTTGGGGCACACCGGTGCTTTTGGTTTTGTTGCCATATGGCGCCAAAAAATTCCACCCAGGACCGTTCCACTTTGGCAACACCATCACCAACGGGATCCACTATCTCACGGTGTCGTGGATCGCCTTTATTATCGTGATGTCGATGTTCCCAGACAGCAAGACGGTGGATAAGGACACTATGAACTACACGGCGGCCATCAACGGCGGAGTGTGGCTCCTCTCGGTGGTGTATTACTTTACGTACGGATATCGGTGCTACTCCGGCCCCAAGTCGAACCTCGAAACTTTGGATACCGAGTCAGAGACCCGGATTGACGAGGTGTTGCAGGAGAAAGTGTAAAAATAGACAACTAATGTGCAACAGTAGAGGCTACGCAGTTAGAACGTAATATATTCTAAGGCTAAAGTACAGAGCAACGTCGTTAGTCGTAAATGCAATTAAGAGTAGGTTTCGATCAAAGTGTCTCTCAAATTTCCAGAGATCGATTCCGGGTTAGCGTCCTGCAATCTGAAAATCGACTCAACCACCGATAACTCGGGGGCAGTAGAGTCCAAGCCAGCCACAGCCAACCAGTCATTCACAACCATACCTGCACCCACGACCGCCGAACCTCTGTTGACAGTACCTGCCACAAGCGGCACCTGAAGCAACGACGACAACTCCTCCTGGTCCTGGATAGACGTCTGCGGGTGGACCAAACCACCCTGGTTAGACAATGCACAATAAGATCCGACCAAAACGTTACCCGCAATGGTCTGACGGAACACCTCGACGCCGAGCACGTCGGCAATGAGCTCCTCGGTCTCCCTCTCGATGTCGGGGTGCACCAAGGCCACATAGTCGTTGCAGCAGATGACATTTCCCAATGCAGACAATCTTTCTTCGACTCTTTGGATCTTGACGGTGTCAGGAAGCGAGTTACGCAAGTGCATCAACTCCTGGTCGGTGGTCTGGGTGGGCACCAACAAGCCTCTTCTGTTTCCGGCGGTCATACGGCCCACTATACGGGTTCCAGCGATGGTGGAGTGAACAATAGGGATAACGTCGCCGAGTTCGGCCTCAAAAGCAGAATAAAAGTTCTCGGAGCCTCCGACGGCGACCAACGAGTACGAGTTGGTCAACTTGGCGAAGACACCGACTTCGTTCGAGTTTTCAAATTGGGTTCTAGTAGCCATTTCTGAGAATTTTTCAATGGCTCATCGCGGCCATATCTACAGCGGTCGTGCGCGGTCGCAATCTTTTGTATGGACCTGGTACTCCAATACTCATCTGACGACGATACTGACGAGGTAGTGCCTGATCTCGAGCTCAAGCCGTACCTGGAGAATTTTGCGGGGCAGAGAAATATGAATAGTGTTTACGTGAGTATTCCGTTGAGGCCATCGCTCACGGCGGCTACAAGACTTCGGGCCGATGCCACTAAAGCGCTTGCCCACCTTAAAGCCCACCAGGCCCACTTCTACAACCGGTACCGATGGGAGGTGGTGGGCAATGCGTCCAGGTCGCCCAATCCGGGCATCTACGACATGACGGGGCTCCACATCTCGCTTATGCTCAACCATGAGGGCCGGGAACACCAGGGCCTCCAGTTCGAGCAGGGCGTGACCCAGGCCGTCAGTCAACTACAGTTCGATCCGGATCTTACAAAAGCGTCCGACGAGGCCATTGGGCGTACCAACGCCTTAAACCAGATCTTGTTCCAAGGGTCTACAAAAATGGCGCCTAAGCCCCAGGTGCCGATAATCATCAAGCCGCAAATCCGGCTCGTGCAGAGCGTGCTGTCTTCCGCGGTGTTCTTGGTGGTGGACGTGCAGCCTAATCCGGTGATCGAAGCCCTCGAGTCGGTAATCGAAGAGAACCGGATGTTAACCGGGTTACAACCGCAACACGCGGTGACCTCGAATACTCATCATATTAGTATAGCCACCGGAATTGAAGTCGCCGAGGGTAACGGGTTCGACGAGGCCCGCGACAGCCTTGCAGCCATCGACAATCTCCAGCTCTCGCAAGCAGACCTCGGATTTGACCGCATCCAACTATTCCGAAATTCAGTCATGGCCCACCGTAAAGAAATAGTTTTGCCCTTACTGCGAACCGAGTAAGTCCAACACTTTCTTCTAAAATGAGCAAGCTGTACCATAAGAACGTGCAGCGCCAGCTCGTGGAGATCATCAATCTCCCCGGAAACGACAACCGGTGTGCCGAATGTAAAAGCGAATATCCCACCTGGGCCTCGTGGAATTTAGGAGTGCTTCTCTGTGGACGATGCGCCAACATGCACCGGCTGGAATTACGGGGCTTGTCGAAAGTCAAGTCGTTAGCGTTGGATGACTGGCTGCCGGATCAGATAAACCGGTTGAAGCGGGGCAGCAGCCACAAAAACCGCCGGAAATGGTACGGGAAGCGAGTTGCATTTCCGTACGACGAAGACGACGACGCCGCCATACGCGAGTTCTTCCGGCTCAAGTACGCGGACTTATCCTCACAGGGAGACTCTTACGACGATGACGACCATAACGGGAAATACTTGAGCAGCTACGACGACAGAGATCTGCGCCTGCGTCGGCTGAGGCTGAATTCCGCCCGGCTGGACGCCAGACTGCGAGGTCCGGTCCCTCGGTTGACCCACCGGAAACTCACCACTTTCGAGTCGACGCAATTCTCGTCCCAACTCAGCCAAATGATGAGTTTCGGGTATTCCGACCGAGATGCTGCAAGAGAAGCTTTGATTCTAAGCAACGGTGACGTCGACTTTGCGTTGGACATCTTGGAGCAAGACACCAAACTCAACCCGAGCTCAGCAGAAACCGCTCCTGCCCTCCCAAAAAGACCTCCACCCCAGACTTTTGCTGCAAATAATCCAATGGCCCTGTCTACACAGAGCGCCCCAGCAGGCAACGATTGGTGGGCTGCAAATGGCAGCCGCAGCGCTTCTACAAGTGCAGGTATGTCTGCCGCTACCACTGGGGCTATCACGCCAACCCAGCCTCAGATTTATCAGTACACCGATCCCGTCACCGGTCAAGTTTCTTACATCGACCTGAACGGACAGCAGTACCTCGATCCTTCTAACCCTCAACACCAGCAGATGTTGTACCAGCAGACAAATCCCCAGCTTGTGGCCCAACAAACCAACAAGCAAAATATCATGTCGTTGTACAGCCAGCCAAATCAATTTGCAACTGTAGTGGCCGCTCCAACTGGACAGCAGATCCAGCAGCAGCCTCCACAGCAGCAGCAACAGCAGCAGTATCAGCAGATAATGCCGCAGTATCAACAGCCGCAAGCACAATATTATCAGAACCAGTTTGTTCTGCAGCCCACTGGTGCCGGCTTCCAGCAGCCCTACAATCAATAGACATGAGACTACGTAGGTTATATGAACAATGGACTTTCACGACTGTAGAACACCTCATCAAACGCATTCTGCTTCGTTGGAGTATCAACATTTTTTGGAGCACAGCACCAACTTTACTGGATTACGTCCAAACAGCTTTTGAACACGTAGCACTAGTCCAAGGTGGGCTACTGGTTACCACATGGGGTCCACAAACAAAAAAATAATGCCTTCAGCCAGATTCGAACTGACGATCTCCTCATTACTAGTGAGGTGCCTTACCAACTTGGCCATAAAGGCTTTTAATGAAAATTTGTTGAAGGTCAAGTGACAGTAAGACTACACGCTATAGATACTAGTTTGTAAAGTTTCTAACACTGGTGCTTTTGGCACTCTAAAAGACTATTGGCGTTTATATAAGTTATTATCTAGTTGCATGGACCACGTAGTGAGGCCTGAAACTGTTGTTTTAGAATCTCCAAAACGTGTACCTAGAATGGAAGTTGAAACATAACCACAGTTCATATAAGATTTTATCGGCTAATATCTATGGTTATCATCTATAAAGAAATCCATTTATATACTATAAATAGAGATTGAAAGTTTTAGACAAAAACAGACTAAGGTTGGATGAAAACTGAATTCTGCTATTACCTCGTGGAGTTGTCCATATTCAACGAATAGGATCCAAGATACCTAATTAGGTTTCAATACGGGAAACAAACTTTCAAGTCAACGCTGTCATGTTCATGACGATTTGAATAAATCGTAAGAAGCTTTAAAGTTAAAATACACTGGGCCGGCTACAATTTAAAGAATTGAACGTTGAATTATCTTTTCACCTAGATAAGGATTTAACCGAGGATGGCTTCTCTGGCAACCAACTTGCCACCACTTAATTTTAAGTTTTCACCGTTTGGACCAATGTCACCACCGAAAATGTTCTTAATAAGAGCCTTGATAGCGTCAGCGTATCCGTTAAGAGCACCAGGGTAAGCGGTGTTGGAAACACGGACGGTTCTTTGACATCCTTTAACAATGTTGTCACCAGCGAAAGCTCTCTTGATCCAGGCCAAAGCAGCACCAGTACCGTCGATAACTTCAGTAGCGTGACCAGTGACTTGAGCGACTGCAAATTCGAAAGAGTTGATTCCTTCACTACACCAAGCATCGTAGACTCTTTGAGCATCCTTGAAAGGAACAATTCCATCGATTTGACCATGGTAGACGAAAAGAGGAATTTCTGGCTTGAATGGAGCAGCTGGAACGGCCAAGGTGTTCTTGTCAAGAATGTCTTTAACCAAAGGGATGCTTAAAGTGTCCCAACCATGCTTAAAGTACCTAAGAGGACCGGTGAAGAATCTGTTGAAGACAAAGAGAACAGCAGAGCCAGGGATGCAGTTACTGTAAGCAAGAGCAAACTTGGGCCATCTCCAGCTGTAAATCAAGTCGTCTTCAAGTGCTTTTCTAAAGTCAGGGTAAGCGTTACCCAAACCAGTGATGGCATTTGGAACCAATCCAGCAAAGAGACCGCCTTCGGAAATTTCAGCAGTAGCAGTGATGTTAGTGACCCATCCGCCCAAAGCAGCACCTTTCAAGCGTGGTAATAATTCAGGAGCGTATGATGGTTGCATGGCAGCGGCCCATCCACTGGCCAAAGAACCACCGGAGTAACCCCAGAAGACAACATCAGCATTCTGGTCAACTCCAGTGATGTTTTGACTGTGCAAAACAGCTCTGACAGAGTTCAACACAGACTTACCAGCAAGAAGACCAACGGTGAAAGCACTTTCCAAACCTTCGTAGTCTGGAGAGTTAACGTAGTAACCTTGGTCCAAAGCAGTTTGAATCAAGAACATTTCAGCTTGGTTGATGAAGTTCTCTGGGCCATTTCCGTTCTGGAAGGCGTAAGAAGGAGAACATTTCAAAGCAGAAGCATCTTCAGCGACTTGGTAAGAAACCAATTTTTTGGGGTCAGCGTTAAATGGTTCAAACACGGTAGTGACGATGACACTGGGGTTACCGTGAACATCCTCGGATCTGATCAAAAGTTGCCAGGTATTCTTCACCTTGACTTGGAAGTAGATACTTCTAATGGGTGCTGGTGGGGTTCTAGTCTTAAGAATAGTTCCCAAGGCTGCTTTCTCAAAGCCACTAGGAGCCTGGTAAAAGTCATCACGTTCGGGGCTGACCAAACCAGGGGCGGCCGAGACTAAAGTAAAAGTCCAGAGCAAGAGCTGCAAAATACTGAATAATTGCATATCAATTGATGAAGAATTGAAAGGGATTACCCCATGCTTTATACTTGATATTTTAAACGGTGTCAAATATAGAATTCTCTTAATCTTACTGCAAACTACATACTAATCCAGATATCTGGTATTCCGGATAGGATTAACCTCGTATACCAGAAAAAAAAATAACTCAAACCTATTATAGGAACAATAGAAGTTTACTCCGGTGGTTCCCACAATTTGCAACCCGCATCAAATCCATATTCTGCGTTATGAATTTCAGATCATCTAAGAAGGTCAATTACCGTTTCCAGAGGAGGTTGCATTCTTTTTTTATTAGAGTTTAAACCGTTAGTAAAAGAACCTTCTCAGACAAAATGGACGAAAAATCAAATTAAATTTCACAATACACTACCAAAGATTCGATAACAATGGCGTCGTAAGCTCGTTGGTAGATATGCAACAAAAGTATTGAGGCGTTAGGTTGACAACTCAATCTACAAATCAATAAGTGCCTTAAAGACACCTCAAATATCAATCGGAAAAAACCCCACAATTCGGCACAGTTGACATAAGCTTTGACTCTGCAGAAACGCGTACCAACCATTCTGGTTAAGGAAAAGAGGATCAAATGCTTGGCTCAGTGCCAATCCTGAGATCAAAAATAAAATACCCTTTTGTCGCTGTACATTCAGAAACTTGAAATAATCAAACTCTATTCGAATGATGGGAACGTTTGAACCTTAATGTAACGGATAAAATACACATTTGCGGGAATAAGAAATGGATTCCCGAGCTTGTTTCTTAAAATTGTACCTAATGTATTTTAGGATTGGAATTCGTAGACATTATTGGCCGGATCAACCCCAGTTATACTTTACACCATGTTTATATTTGTTTACACAAACCCTATTATTGCGCCGTCACTATTATCTGCCCCGTCAACTATAGGATTCATTCCGTATTGGAACAATGTCCCAGATCTCTACTCCCACTAGAACTCATCATCATTTCAAATCTTCAATCGTTTCATGAGATCTCAAATGTACCTGGACGCCAATCCCACAGTAGTGGCTTTTGCAGGAATTGACACTTCATGCTGCTGTCCGACCCATGATATCATAGGTGGTTGATACTAGATATCTCGACATTTTTTGAGCCAGGAGCATTGGCGTCGGGTTACGGGAGTCCGCCGAAGACTCAGGGTGTTTGTCTAAGCCAGAGGGCGAGGAGTTGACTTTAATCCCTGAGAATCGAAGACCTTCGAGCAATCGTGAACAAAGAGTTCACTATCTTATTGACGGTACCAGTTCCTATTACGTTTGCATAAATAATTTTCCTAGTTGGGATTACCGACATAAAATTATCTTCGGATTTTTACTGGTTAATTGAAAAAAAACTTAGGTAACAAGTATATTGGCAATATTGCTGAATTGCACGTTTTGGATGAATTGATTATCTCTACCGCCCAAGGCTTTGTTGTACCAATATCCTCTTGTAATACGTATCCAGTTCGTACTTATAATATGCAGTATTAACCTTATTTATCTTAACTTTTTTGCATCGAGTTCTTCAAGTGTTTGGCAGTTTATATTATCTCTTGCAACATCAAAATTAGGTCGATAACTGTTGCAGTTTCTTTTTCCTTTGTATCCAGCGACTATTAGTACTTGAGGATTCGTAGTGGAATACATTATTTCTCTTTCGATGCTCTGCAACATATGCGCTTTCACCATATAAGCCAACCACATGGTCACCAGTTACTACGTGGACGTTTGCTTCATCAACCCAATTGGAACGGTCTAGCGATATTTGCTTGCCATCTTGTATCTTAAAAAAGCACCTCCACACTTTCAAATCATCACAAAAATCAAATGACCTATTAGTTGACGGTGAAATCACAATGCCACCATCACTGTATAACGTCATATTGGCTCTACCAGCATCAGTTCCTAGGCAATCGTAAAAAGCTCCGGTTATATTTTTGAACTGATCATTATTGATAACAGCTCCTTCCACAAATAACATGATACTGAAAAGACTTAAAATTCTTGACAAGAACATGGTGACTGCTTTATGAAACTTCTTTAATTTGTTGGCTTCTGTCCACCGCTGGCTATGTTTGTTTCTTCTAGGATTGTTCCCCGATTATTGGTGCTGGAGCTATCTAGAGTTGACCCTTTTATAAAACTCTAAATTTGGGGAATTACTCACCTAGTAAAGTTAAATAGCTGTCAACTTTGTTTTTGTATGACATCTAGGTCGCAGTATCAATGAATAGTACCAAGTTTGGTGTACAACAAATTTGTTCGTTTCACTGTTTTTGTCCAAATGTACATCATACGAAGAAATATTACATACTTCAAGAGAGATAGCATGGAGTGTATTTAAGAGCTACAGGAATGGACTATCCACGCAGGTCTCTTATTGAGTAGGATAGCACCCAGAAGCCCAAAAGCCAACAAAGCAGTGTTCTGATTTTTGCAGCTTGGTTCAAACACACATATCCGTAGTGAAGAGCTTACCGGTGTCTGTTTCTGTGGCCAATGGTGCAAATGGTGATGGCGCGATTGGGTCCCTTTGATATATGAAGGAGTGGTCGATCGCAGATCTGGCACATCTCTACAATCACCAGATTCGACCGATCTAGTCACGGCACCAATCCGACCACAAAATACCGGGGTGCGCCGTATAACCGGTGTGTTTCCGGGGTCCGAAATGGTAATTAAAACCGGGGTAAAAATAACGCATTCGGATTTGCCCCATCCCCTCGGAACCCACGCCATGGGGTGCACCTCATTGGTCGTCAGCCAACCCAAGTGGCATTAATCATGCGACGAGGTGCGCAAATTGGGAAATTCGAAAGATAAGGTGACCATTTCTAGATCATTCCACGCCCTTCTCGGATGCACTAGAAAATATTTCTGTCACCTGAGGTTCTATATATATTCCGGGTGGGACCTCCCCAGCAACTAATCATGGATGAATCACAATTTACTGACAATGCATTGAGGATCATTACCAATGCAACCAATCTTGCAAAGGAAAATGCCCACAGTCAGTTGGTTCCATTGCACTTTTTGGCAGCAATGGTGCCTACAGACGACGAAAACTCGGTTCCATACTTGAAAACCTTGATTCAAAAGGCCCGTTTCGAGTGGCCCGAGTTCGAAAGATGTGTCAACAGACACTTGGTCAGATTGCCCAGCCAGAACCCGCCTCCCGACGATGTGAGGCCCAGTTATGCCGCTGGACAGGTGTTGACCAACGCTACGAAAATCAAAGCTCAGCAGAAAGACAGCTACGTGGCCCAGGACCACATCTTGTTGGCATTGCTCGAGGACAGCTCCATCAAGGACATCTTCAAGGAGTGTTCGATAAATCCAGATGTGGTGAAGACCCAAGCAGTCGAGTTGAGAGGAAGCCAGAGAATCGACTCCAGACAGGCCGATTCGTCTTCGACGTACGAGTTCTTGAACAAGTACTGTGAGGACTTGACGGAGAAGGCAAGAGAAGGCAGAATCGACCCAGTTATCGGCAGAGAAGAGGAAATCAGAAGAGTTATTCGGGTTTTGGCCCGGAGAACCAAGTCCAACTCGGTTTTGATTGGTGAGGCCGGTGTGGGAAAGACGTCTATCGTCGAGGGAGTCGCCCAGAGAATCGTCGACGGCGACGTGCCCAACGTGTTGTCCAACTCCCGGTTGTTTGCCTTGGATTTGGGTGCGTTGACCGCCGGTGCAAAGTATAAAGGTGAATTCGAAGAGAGAATCAAAGGTGTGTTGAACGAGATCGAGAAGTCCAACGAGATGATCATCTTGTTCATCGACGAAATCCACATGTTGATGGGCGACGGAAAATCCGACGCTGCCAACTTGTTGAAGCCTATGTTGGCCAGAGGCACTTTGCACTGTATCGGTGCCACCACTTTTGCCGAGTACCGTAAGTTCATCGCCAAAGACGGCGCCTTTGAGAGACGGTTCCAGAAGATCGACGTGCCTGCGTCGACGGTGCCGGAAACGGTGGCCATTTTGAGAGGTCTTCAGCCAAGATACGAAATCCACCATGGAGTCCGTATTTTGGACTCGGCCTTGGTCACTGCCGCCCAATTGGCCTCCAGATACTTGACCTACAGAAGCTTGCCAGACTCGGCTGTTGACTTGATTGACGAGACTGCTGCTGCTGTGGCTGTCGCCAGAGACTCCAAGCCCGAAGAGTTGGACAGCTTGGAAAGACAGTTGCATTTGGTCGAGGTCGAGATCAACGCCTTGGAGAGAGACGTCGAGTCCGACGAGACCTCCAAGGACCGTCTTGAGCTCGCCAGAAGAAAGCAAGCCGAGTTAGAAGAACAGTTGGCCCCATTGAGAGAAAGATTCCAGCAAGAACGTGCTGGTCATGACGAATTGATTGCTGCTAAGCGTAAGTTGGACGAGCTTGAAGTCAAGGCCCACGACGCTGAGAGAAGACACGACACCGGTACTGCTGCTGACTTGAGATACTTCGCTATTCCAGACGTTCAGAAGCAAATCGAAGAATTGGAACTCAAGGTGGCTCAGGAAGAGGCTCAGTCTTCTGACGCCTTGTTGAGCAACGTTGTGTCTTCCGAGCAAGTTGCTGAAACCGCTGCCAGATTGACTGGTATCCCAGTGACCAAATTGACCCAAGCTGAAAACGCCAAGTTGATCAACATGGAGAAGGAATTGAGTTCTGCTGTTGTTGGTCAAGGTGACGCTGTGAAGGCTGTTTCCAACGCCATCAGATTGCAGCGTTCTGGCTTAGCAAACCCCAACCAGCCAGCATCTTTCATGTTCCTTGGTTTGTCTGGTTCGGGTAAGACTGAGTTGGCCAAGAAGCTCGCCGGCTTCTTGTTTGCTGACGAAAAGGCCATGTTGAGAATCGACTGTTCCGAGCTAGGTGACAAGTGGTCGGCCTCCAAATTGTTGGGTGCTGCTCCCGGTTACGTTGGCTACGAGGAGGGTGGTATATTGACTGAGCCATTGCTCCGCCGTCCATACACTGTGGTTTTGTTTGACGAAGTGGAGAAGGCTGCACCTGAAGTGTTGACGGTGTTGTTACAAATGTTGGACGACGGTAGAATCACCTCCTCCCAAGGTAAGTTGGTCAACTGCTCCAACGCCATTGTGGTGATGACATCCAACTTGGGTGCTGAGTACATCAACGCCGCCAAGGGTTCCAAGATCGACGGCCAGACCAAAGAGTTGGTGATGAATGCCGTCAGATCCCACTTCAGACCGGAGTTCCTTAACCGTATTTCCAGCACCGTGATCTTCAACAGATTGTCACGGAAAGCCATCGGCAAGATTGTCAAGATCAGATTACAAGAGATCCAAGACAGATTTGCCGCCAGCGGCAAGTCTCTACAATTACAGGTGGACGACGCCGCTATGGAGTACTTGTGCCAGAACGGCTACTCGCCAGATCTCGGTGCCAGACCTTTGAACAGATTGATCCAGCAAGAAATCTTGAACAGGTTGGCGGTGTTTATCTTGAAGGGCCAAATCAAAGATAAGGAGACCGCCAGAGTCAGTTTGGGTCCAAAGGGATTGGAGATCATTCCAAACCACGAGATAGAGGACGTTGACATGGCAGACGTTGACGTCGAAGACTGGCAAGATTCAGAGGATGACGATGTGGAGGAGGCTGCCCTCGACTAATGGCGTAATTAACATGTAAATAGAAAAATAAATGGTAATTTTGCAACAACCAAGAATGGCGTTAAAGCAACTGTTTTGGGCGACACGCAGGAAATAAACCGTTTACCCAAAACCCGCATTGACATCACTTCCGTACACCACGCTCCCCACAAAAAGTCTGGAATTTAAAGCCTAATCAGAGAATTCATTGGGTGATTAAGCCACATGCTCTAATTTAAGTGGAGAGGTACTAAAATATAATTGCCTGATCTTTGAGCTTATTTCCTACTCCGTGTGCCAAAAACAATATCGGACTTTATTCGGATTTTTTTTCATGTGCACCTTGGAGAAGGGGATCATAAAATCGACGTAATCCCCAAACTCAATCAACCTCTCACAAATGATCTTTCCAGAAGAAATCAGCGACGAGAACCTCGAGGTTTTTGTCGCATTGGCAGACGCCATTGTTGGGGAAGTCAAGCCCGAACAGATTAAAGACCATTTGCACCCCGGATTTCCATTGGAAAGGCTCGAAGAGTACTGCAAAATAATTCCATCAAGAATCCCCCAGTTCAAGGAGTCGGTGAGGAACACCATCAGCAACAACAGTCAAAAATCGGTCCTGAACTTTGCTACCGTGATGACGGTTTTGGACGTCAGAGTGCTTGCGCCAACTTTGACTAGCTCTTTGACTTTGGTCAGAGACATGACTTTGGAACAGAGACAAGACTTGTTGAGATCCTGGAGAGACGCCAACATCCCCATCTTCCGGTCCTTGTTCAAGTCCATATACTCTCTTAGTGCTGTGACTTTCCTGCGTAACGCTGGAGAATTGCACAACTTGGCCATGGGCTACCCCGGCAAAGAAGTCAGAGAGGAGCTCTACGAGAACCCCAGAAAGGATGCCATCGAGTACAACATGATCGACCGGCCCAGCTCCGACGGGGTCGAGTTGCACATGCCAAACATCGACGTTTTGATTATTGGATCTGGATCCGGTGCCGGAGTCGTCGCCCACACTTTGACAGAGGAGGGATTCAAGTGCTTGGTATTGGAGAAAGGCAAGTACTACAAGGAGAGCGAGTACGTCTTCGACGACCTCGAGGGTATGAAGGCGCTTTACGAAGGTGGAGGCACGGTCGCTACTTCTAACCAGGAACTTTTTGTTTTGGCTGGTGCCACTTTTGGCGGTGGTTCGACCGTCAACTGGTCCGCCTGTATAAGAACCCCATTCAAGGTCCGTAAGGAATGGTACGACAACCACGGGTTGGAATGGGCTGCTAACGACGAATATGACAAGTGCCAGGATTACGTCTGGGAACAAATGGGTGCTTCTCTCCACGGAGTCGAGCACTCCCAAGCCAACAAGGTCATCTTGGACGGATCGGCAAAGTTGGGCTACCACGCTGCCGAAGTGGCTCAGAACAACGGTGGCCACACCAGTCACAACTGTGGTTTCTGCTACCTTGGATGTAAATACGGTGTCAAGCAGGGTTCTCAAGGTTTCTGGTTCAAGCAGGCCCTGCAAGACGGCTGTCAATTCTTGGACCAGATCAGAGTCCAGAGAATCATCCACTCCAAAGGAAAGGCCGTCGGTGTCAGCTGTGTTGACGTCAAGACTGGCTTCAAATTCAAGATCACTGGACCAAAGAAATTTGTTGTCAGCGGTGGTACCTTGAACACCCCACTTATCTTGCAAAAGTCTGGTTTCAAGAACAAGCACATTGGCTCCAATTTGAAATTGCACCCAGTCACTACTGTTCTTGCTGACTTCGGCAAGGAAGTGTCCTCCAAGCCTTACGAATACCCAATTTTGAGTACTGTGAGTAACCAAGTTGCTGACTTGGACGGAAAGGCCCATGGCCCAAGAATCGAGACCATCTTGCATGCTCCATCCGTCGAGGTTCCTTTCCTCCCATGGGAGAGTGGTGTGCAACACAGACAGGACATTCTTAAGTACGACCACACCGCAGCCATGTTGATCATCACCAGAGACGACACCAGTGGAAGAGTCTACTACGACCCAGAACAGCCAGACAAAGTCTTAATCGACTACTATGTGACTAAATTCGACAGAAAGGCGTTGGTCGAGGGCCTGGTTACCGCTGCAGACATGTGCTACATCGAAGGAGCCAAGGAAATCAAGGTCTCCCAAGCTTGGTGTCCTGTGTTCAGATCTGACAAACCAAAGTCTGAGAGAAGCATCAAAGACAAGGACTACGTGAAGTGGCGTGAGAGTGTTGTCAGCATTGGCGCCTCCCAGTACGGCTACTCCTACGGATCAGCCCATCAAATGAGTTCGTGCAGAATCTCTGGTAAAGGACCTAAAGATGGAGCTTTGGACTTGAAGGGCCGGTTGTACGAATGTAAGAACGTTTACGTGGCCGACGCCAGTGCCATGCCAACTGCCAGTGGAGCCAACCCCATGATTTCCACCATGACCATTGCTAGACATGTTTCGTTGGATGTGGCCAAGGACTTGAAGAACCAAGCCAAACTTTAAGTATCAAATATATATAAAAGTTCGTTTGTCATAGCTGTAGAAAGTGAGCTCTAATGAAGGAGAGCTGTAGTTAAAAGGTGAATCAGGAAGCTGGGCCAAGGGCTTGACTTTCTTGTGCTATATTAATGTAAATTATCATCCATAATTATCCATTGATGATAAGCTGTCAGCTGTTACATTTTCATAGACGTTGTTCATTGATAATATACAAGTTCATTGGCTATATTTGACGCTGCGGCAGCTCAAGAAATACGTAAGATTGTGTGGGGTGTTCTCTTCGTCAGTGAAGTGCCCAGCAAACCCAATGGGTCCTTTGTCACACTCGGAGCAAATCAAGATTCGCTCGACGTTGAAGGGTTTCTGGTCCACTTCTACGTTCTTCTGCTCCGGGACCTCTCTCGAGACCCCTATGTTGTCGAAATCCCACATGCTGGCGATTCTGAAAAAATCGCTGGGGTCCGAGGTGGTGTTGACCGTTTCCGGAGCATTCGAGATCGAAACCATCGCCGACTTCAAGGACTCGGTGTACGGGATGATCTTGGTGCCGCAGTTGGGGAACGGGCACTTGGCGACGCCAAAATCTACGACGGTGTCGAAATCCATCAGAATTTTTCAAGCTGCGATTGCAAAAAACTACGTAGTATATTGTCTACCTACAACTTGCTGGAGGCGTTGACGTCCTGCATGATCACCTCCGCCAACACCTTGTACAACAGGCCAAACGAGGCGGCGTTGGCGCTGGAGGCTGAGCCCTTTTTGATTCTCATGCCTATGCCCTGGGAAATCACGCAGAGCCTGAACAACCCGAACACGAACCCGACCTGCCACGTATCAATGGGGTTGTTGGAGCGGTCGTTCGGGTCCCACGGGTACCCGAGCGTGTCCTGGTATAACCGCAACTTGGCGGCGATTTGGTCCAACGACGCCTGCTGCTCTCTTCCAATGCCCACCTTGATGGGGTTGTAGAACATCCGGTTCAATTTGTTAGGGAGCTGGTACGGCTGGAGGAAGTTGGCCAAGTCGAAGAGCGGGTGCCCGAACGTGCAGAGCTCCCAGTCCAACACGGCGATGACCCGGGTGTAGTCCTTGTCGAAGATCAAATTGTCGATTTTGAAGTCGCCGTGGATCAACGACCGTTTGGCCGGGTCCTTGGGCGACTTTCTCAAGATGTAGGCCTTGATCTCATCGAACAGCGGGATCGGGTCGACGGTGGTCGCCTGCTTCTCCGACACAGCCCCGAGCGTTCTGACCTGGCGCTCAAAGTAGCTGGCGGTCGACTTGGACGGCTTTTTGAACTGGGGAAAATGCTTTTCCGGCAACAAAGCCACCAACTGGTCGGCGTCGAGCGAGTGGATCGCCGCAGCGGTGTCCATGATCGACCGCCACAAGCCGTCGTGGCGGCTTTCCGGCACACCCTGCATATCCGGGGTCTTGATGGCTCTTCCGTCGATAAATTGCATGACGTAGAACACATACCCGCAGACCGACTCGTCCTCGCAGAGCAAGTGCACGCTGGGCACCGGGACCTTGCGGGCGCTCTGGGAGTTCAAGCGGTTGATGCCGTTCAAAATGAAAAATTCCCGTTCGATGGCATGGGCCGACTTCGACACAAGCTTGTTGTTTGGGAACGGTTTGCGTCTGACTACAGAGAGGTTGTTGTTGGCGTCGATGACCAAGAACGTCGGGTTGGACTGGCCAAAAACAAATTGCTTGATCGTCAAAGGGCCCTTCCACTGGGGAACCTCGAGTCCGAGAGCAATTGAGTCTGAATTTTGGAACCCGCCGGCTGTGAGGAACCGCGCCAAGCCGGCGGTGTCGAAGGCGCTTCTGACGTCGGTGACAGTGGATTCGATATCGGCGTTCATAGCAAGAAAGTGTACCCCACAAAAGTTCCTCGGGTGTTTGACAGATTTGCATTACTAGATACACGAACCAAAATGGGCCTGACAGTGCTACACGCCATGCGGTTCGTCATAATTAGTGCTAAACATAAGTTACATCGTTAGTTCGTTAAATGTTGAGAGAGTAGTAGTTGTAGATGCCCCGTTCACAGAATTCTTCGGGCCAGGTGCTCTCTCGATTTTCGTAGTTGTTGAGGTACTCCCGCTCCTTGACGTAGCGGAGGTTCTCGAAGCCGATGGAGCAGTTCATCTTCTTGCCCACGTACTTCAAGAACTCGGGCTTGGACTGCTTCTTGATGATCTTCTCGCCGGTGGTCAAGTCGTAGTACGTCAAGTTCAAGTTGAGAAGCCGCCCGTACTGCGAGATCTGCTGGTACTCGTCGGAGCCCTTCTCCAACTTGTAGATCCACGATCTGCGGCCGTTGTTGTCGAAGAAGCGCCAGATGTCCTCGCCGCTCCGCACAAACTCGCCGTCGTTGTTGGTCAAGCTTTTGAGAACTTTGGAATCGAATTCAATGGAGATTAAATTGTTGAACCTGATCAACTGCAAAATGTCCGACTTGGACAATTTACAGCCGGTCAAATCGATGTTCCATACACAGGAGTTGTTCAAAAGCGGCTCGAGGTCGTCGAGCGTGAGCGACGAGTGGTGCACGGAGAGCGTGACCAAGTGCTTGAACTTGACCACGATGAGGTTGAGGATGCGAGGGTTGACGGGGAGCCCGCCGAGGTTGAGGTACTCCAAGTTGTCGGCCTTCATGTGCTTCAAGGTGAACAAAAGGTAGTTCTCGGAGAAGGGGCTGACGACGTTGGAGTCGATGCTCAAGTTCAACCACCGCAACTGGTGGCTGGCCACGGCCGGGTGGTTGAGAAGAAAGTTGATGAGGTCGCGGGTCGTGAGCTTGCTGCAGCGGCTCAACGACAAGTGGGTCAAGTTGCAGGTGTGGGGGAGGTAGTTGAGCAACGCGGTCGACGTGATGGCGGTGTGGCACAAGTCGAGGCGCCGCAAGTTGACGAGGTTGGGGAGGATTTTCTGGAACACCTCCAACGTCAAGTTGGAGCAGTCGTGCAACGAGAGCTTGTACAAGGTCTTCAAGGGCCTACAGATGACGAGGTCGGCGAAGGCGACGTAGAACTGCGACGACGAGGCGCCGCAGAAGTCGAGCGCCTGGATGTGGTGCAAGTCGTTGAACAAGTAGTTCAAGACGTCCACGTTCAAGTCGTCCTGGATGCTCTCCGACGCCAAGAACTCGACCAAGTTGGGCGTCATCGTCAAGCTCTCGTAGATGGTGCGGCTGGTGACCATCTGGATTTCCTGGTTCATCTTGCCGGTGCGGCCCAACCCGATGGACGTAAAGTGCTCAAAGTCCATGAACTGGACGTACTTGCCGACCTGCGGGGTGTTGCGGAGGTTCGTGAGGAACTTGTGGAACGAGTGCGGCCGGTTGAAGATGCCGTAGCGGTAGAAGAACTTGTTGGCGATCAAGTGGAAGTAGTGGTTGATGAGGTTGATTTTGGAGTAGTTTTCCAAAATCTTGTTGATCAGCGAAAACTCCCCCGTGTCGAAGTACACGAGCTCGAGGATCCGCACCAAAACCTCGTGCGGCAAGTCCAAAATGCACTTGGAGGTGTCGTGGGCCACGGGGTGGGCGTATTTGGCGGCCGGAAGCGCCTGGGTGTAACTTTCGATCGAGGTGATGGGCGAGAGCACGAGGTTCAGGTCCGGGTCGGCCATCTGGGCCAAGTGCGAGGACTGTGGCGACACCAACTCGTCGTCGTCGTCATCCATGTCTGTGACGGCAGCGATCGACCGGTAAAACTTCTTGAGCATAAATAGAGGTGTGCGATGAAGTGCGGGCCATTCACGGCATCGGCTTTCCAGGTTTCGCAATTTCGCCGTGCACATTGGTCGCACCCCACAAACGCTGTAGACACGTAACGGATGCGATAGTGGAGGTATGCTGGCGACTACGATGTACGGGGGTCTACTACGGTGTACGGAGATCAAGCACAGGAGAGAACAAGAAACAGAGCAGGAAATAGAGACGCCGGAAATATGACGGCTCCGATATGCAGGATGTAGCGTTGCAGGTGGAGATCAGACAAATGACAAAAAGTTGAGACAGCACTGAGATGTCACAAAAGAGTCGAGACATGTCATTGCGATAGATCACAAACAGGTGGAGAATCACTGAGATAGATCACAATCAAAAAATATAAAACAGAGACAAATCACAAATAAATCACAATCTAATCACAGAACAAATCACAATAATCACAGAACAAATCACAATAAATCACACAAATGACACACAACTATCACAACCCACGCGATCAGGCGAGTCCAATACCCCAAACGCACTGTACCAAGACAAACGCAAGAGCATCCAATTGCACAAACTCACAGTCTAAACCCTAAAATTCGATACACAGAATCGACAAATTACACACTCACTACAGGCTATCCAGACAACAGACATCAACCCCAGAATCTCAGCAATTGCAGCCGCATAACCACCCACAAATTTAGCCGTTCGTGCACCCTCTCGGCCGACTGAGTCACACCGGTACTTCCGCTACTTTCGCACTCCCACATCCACTCCACATTATGTCCTTCAGTGAAGACGAAAGCGTCCAGGAGTTCGAGCGTCTCGAGCTGATGCTCCCCCCGCTGCTCCAGCGGTCGTCGTCGTCGCTCCTCGACTTGTTGCAGGCCAACGAGAAGCCGGCGCCGCGGCTCAACAACCACTTGCGCACCCATCTCATCAACAAGCTCGCCGCCGATGGCAGAGACCTGTCGCCAATTCCGGTGCCCCGCCCCCAGTTCAACATGGAGATCCACAAGCCCGGCATGAACACCAAGCAGTCGTCGACCGGTGTGCTCTGGACGACCGAGCGGGCCAACGAGTACGGGTTCGGCGTCAGCGAAGAGTCCGACAAAGAGTGGGCCAATTTGGGCCAGGGCGCCCCCGAGCACGGCGACACCGTCCCCGGGTCGTTCATCCGACCCAAGTCGATCCCAGTGCCCGACAAGTCGAAGGAGTACGCCCCCACGGCCGGCGTGCGCGAGCTTCGTGAGGCCGTGGCCCACTACTACAACGAGACGTACCGCCAGAGCAAGCCGTCCAAGTACACCTGGAAGAACGTGTGCATCGTGCCGGGCGGCCGTGCCGGGCTCACGAGAATCGCCTCGATCATCTCGGATTGCTACCTCAGTTTCTTCCTCCCGGACTACACCGCCTACGCCGAGATGCTCTCGTTGTTCAAGAACTTCAGCCCGATCCCCGTGCCGCTCGCCGAGCACGACAACTACAACTTCCACTTGAACTTGATCAAGAACGAGTTGAAGCGCGGAGTGTCGGCGCTCTTGACGTCCAACCCCAGAAACCCCACCGGCAAGTGCCTCA
The DNA here is from genome assembly GCA_039762375.1 of Keqinozyma sinolaborantium. NCBI lineage: Eukaryota > Fungi > Ascomycota > Pichiomycetes > Serinales > Debaryomycetaceae > Keqinozyma > Keqinozyma sinolaborantium. The sequence goes on along the minus strand of JAQRFW010000026.1, from coordinate 61,623 downwards.
CGCGGGACCAGTTGTACCGGCTCCACAAGCTCTGCCGCGACAAGTGCTTGTTGATCATGGACGAGTTCTACTCGCACTACTACTACGACGACGGGTGCACGGGGCTGTCGATCTCGTCGGCCGAGTTCATCGAGGACGTCAACCAGGACCCGGTGTTGATTTTGAACGGGCTCACCAAGGCGTTCCGGCTCCCCGGCTGGCGGATCTGCTGGGTGTTGGGTCCCGAGGACTACATCAACGCCTTGAGCTCGTCGGGCTCGTACTTGGACGGCGGCTCCAACGCACCGTTCCAGTACGCCGCCGTGGACTTCCTCGAGCCGCTCAAGGTGCGCGACGAGATGAAGGCGCTCCAGGTCCACTTCAAGGCCAAGCGCGACTACATCGTGGGCCGGCTCATCAAGATGGGGTTCCCGCTCAACGAGTCCAACATCCCCAACTCCACGTTCTACCTCTGGCTCAACTTGCTGCACTTGCCGCGCAAGTTGTCCAACTGCTTGGGCTTCTTCCACGAGTGTCTCCACGAGAAGGTGATTGTGGTGCCGGGCTTCTTCTTCCTCATCAACCCGCAGAACTTGCTGAACTTGGAGGACGTCATCTGGTACAACTACGTGCGGATCAGTTACGGGCCCGAGTTCCACCAGTTGGAGAAGGGCATGGACGGCATCGAGCGCATCCTCGACCGCTTCGGCTGCCTCCCCTACTCTATTTAGTATTTATCGCTGTGTAGGCTTTCGCAATAAAGTTTCATGAGCCTCGAGCTTCCATTGTCCATGGTCCGGCTCTTTTCCATCCACTACCAGGTCACGGTGTCGTTCCTGACGTTGCTCTTTGCCGCGGCCGCGGTCCTCGCCGCCGGCTACCTCGTCGTCCGCTACAAGTACCTCACGAGGTTCTCCGCCAATTCCAGCGCCAGCGCCGCCAAAAACGTCGACCTCGACTCCTTGGACAAGAAGAAGCCGCCCGCCCACAAACCGGCCCCGTCCAACTACTTGGACGAGTTCTTGTCCGCCATCAAGATCTTCGGGTACCTCGAACGGTCGGTTTTCCACGAGCTCACCAAGAACATGACGACCCAGCGGCTCTCGTGGGACGAGTTGTTGTACTTGGACGACCGCATCGGCTTCTCCATCGTCGTGGACGGCGTGGTGCAGGTGTTCACCAAGGTGGACTACTCGCCGGGCGCCCACTCGTCGCTCAAAGACTTGGACTACGAAACCGACGACGTCTTGACCATTGGGCCGTCGCGGTACCACCTCTTGAACGAGGTCAAGACGGGAGCGCCGCTCCTGTCGCTCTTGTCGACGCTCGACCTCTTCAGCGGCCGCCTGGGGCTGTCGGGCGCGGCGTCGCCGCTCAACGTCGAGTCCGCCAGCTCCGCCGCCGCCGACCACCCCGACATCATCGCCCGGCCCAAGCCCGGCAAGAAGGGCCTGGGCGGCGCCACCATCGCCATCATCCCGGCGGCGGCGTTCGAACGGGTCCTGAAAAAGTACCCCAAGTCCACGTCCCACATCGTAGCCATGGTGAAAAACCGCCTCTTCAAGGTCACCATGAACACCATCCACCACTACTTGGGGCTCACGCACGAGCTCGTCGAGTCCGAGGTCAAGTTGAACACCTCCATCGACCACCAGTTGCCCACCTACTTGTCCAACACCTTGATCGAGAAGTACTCGCCAGGCGGGCTCGCAGAGCGGTCCTTGGTGCCGCTGAGCGTCAACTCCAGCTCGTCGCTCTCCAAGCTCCAGAAGCGCGGGGCGCCCGAGTTGCGGTTCATGGACAGGACCACCTCGTCGTCCCGAATCGTGTCTTTGAGCTCCACCGCCAAGGCCAGCCACCCGGGCGACCTCCTCTCGTCGGTGCCGATCTCTCGTAAGTCGGTCTTCAACTTCGACCAGGAGGCCGCCCAGGCCCGGGTCCCGGAGACCTTCACCAGCGACAGAGAGGAGACCGAAGAGACCTCCACCCGAATCGCCATTGTGGAGAACATCTTCAAGATCATCGGCATCGACGAGGACTCCGAGGCGCTCAGGAACGTCCGCAGCCAGAGCCTCAGCGTGACCTCGTCCAGAAGCTCGTCGGTCTTGGGGTTGCCGGGCCTCATGAGCGCCGACACCCAAAACGCCAACCCGCTAGAAAACTACAACAAAAACAGCATCTACGAAAACTACACCAACCGGGTCCGGCTCGACTCGATGTCCAGCTTCGGCTCGGCCAACCCCAGCCGCGTCAGCTCGCCCAAACACTACAACACCATCAACCACGCTCAATTGAAGACCATCAACAGCTTCAACTTGAACAACATCGACCAGATCTTCGAGGCCAAGTCGCGCAAGAGTGGCGCTCCGGCGGCCGGCCCCTTGGACTTCAATGTGATCAAGGACGAGATCGCCAAGGTGCTTGAGATCAAGCATTTTGGCCCCGATGAGGTGCTTATCGAGCAGGACTCGTTCCAGACCGGCTTCTACTACGTCGTCGACGGCACCCTCAACGTGCAGACCACCAAGGAGACCGGCCGCGAGAACAAGTTGGTGACAAACGACATCTACACCATCAAGGCCGGCGGGATTGCCGGTTTCATGTCCACATTCTTGGGATTCCGGTCTTTGGTCAACGTGAGAACCTCGTCTGATGACAAGGGCGTGATCGTGGCGTACTTGTCGAGGTCCAGCTTCAGCAACATCCTCGACAAGTACTACTACTTCCAGCTTCCGGTGGCGGTCAAGTTGAAAAGTTTGCTTTCAAAGCAGCTTTTGACCATCGACTTCGCGTTGGAGTGGTGCAACATCCCGGCCGGCGAGGTTTTGGCGTCGCAGGGCGACTTTGCCAACGGGTTTCACATTGTTTTGAGCGGCAGGTTCCGGGTGATCCAGTATAAAAAGCGTTCCCACAACGATTTGATTGACGAGTCCTCGGAGCAGGAAAAGCGCAAGCCCAAGTACGTCGTTCTTGGTGAGTACGGCCACGGCGAGTCTGTCGGAGAAGTCGAGGTGCTCACTGCCTCGAGAAGAACCAACTCGCTTGTTGCCGTGAGAGACTCCGAGACCGCCAGAATCCCCAGAACGCTTTTTGAGATCTTGTCGCTCCAAAACCCCTCGATCATGGTCAAGGTCTCGAGAATCGTCGCCAATAAGGCGGCCAAGCTGAACCAGTCAATCGACCAATTCAATTCTACCATCACCACCCCCATCACCAACACCTCTTCGCCGTTCGCATCGAATATTGCCCTCAACTCCACCAACTACAAGACCATCACCGTGTTGCCCACGACGTCGGGGCTTCCTGTGAGGGAGTTTGCCGACAAGCTTATCGCGGCGCTCAAGACCATTGGCAGAAATGTTATTGCCCTCGACCAAACATCGGTCTTGACCCATTTGGGAAGACATGCGTTCGACGAGAGCCTCTCGCAGTTGAAGTTGTCGGGGTACTTTGCGTATCTCGAGGAAGAGTACGAAAACGTCATTTATATCTGCGACAGCGCTGTCAAGTCCAGCTGGACTTCGACATGCATCAGCCAGGGCGACTGCATCTTGTTATTGGCCAACTCCACCGATTACGACACTGCCATTGGCATTGGCGAGTACGAGGAGCTCCTTGTGGACAACAAGACGACCGCCAAGACCGACTTGTGTCTCTTGCACCCCGAGAAGTTCGTGACGCCCGGCTCCACCAGTGTTTGGCTCAAGCACAGAACGTGGGTCAATGACCACCACCATCTCGAGATGAAGGTGGGGCTCAAGCTCCCGCCCATCAAGGAGAAAAAGCCCAATATCATCAGCGAGCTTGCGGCGGTTATCAGCGAGAAGACCAATCCCCAGCTCAAGGCCCGGTTCGAGAACGTTCGGTCCAAAATGGCGCTCAAGGTCAACAGGCAAAGCCGGTTCGAGGCTGGGCCCCCGGTGGAAATCCACAAGAACGATTTCTTGCGTCTTGCCAGATTGTTGACCAACGAGGCCATCGGGTTGGTTTTAGGCGGAGGAGGCGCCCGGGGAATTTCCCATCTCGGGGTCGTCACCGCGTTAGAACGCCGCGGGATCCCCGTCGACATCATCGGCGGCACGTCCATTGGGTCATTTGTCGGCGGGCTCTACGCCAACGAGTACAACTTGGTGTCGATTTACGGCAAGGTCAAGAAATTTTCCAAGAGAATCTCGTCGTTCTGGCGGATGTTGTTCGACTTGACGTACCCCGTGACGTCGTACATCACCGGGTACGAGTTCAACAGAGGTATCTGGAAGGCGTTCGGCTTTGCTGAGATCGAAGACACCTGGATCAAGTTCTACTGCAACTCGACCAACATCACCAACTCGTGCATGGAGATCCACGAGACCGGGTACGCGTGGCGGTTCATCCGGGCGTCGATGTCGTTGGCGGGGCTTCTTCCGCCCATCAGCTACGGCGGGTCGATGTTGCTCGACGGCGGGTACTTGGACAACTTGCCGGTGCTCGAGATGAAGAAGCGGGGCATCAAGTACATCATCGCGGTGGACGTGGGGTCAGTGGACGACCGCACGCCGCAGAACTACGGCGATACGCTCTCGGGGTTCTGGGTGTTGTGGAACCGGTGGAACCCATTTTCCAGAGAGCCCAATGTGCCCAACATGGCGGACATCCAGCTCCGGTTGGCGTACGTGTCGAGTGTCAACGCGCTCGAGATCGCCAAGCTGACGCCGGGCGTGATGTACTTGCGGCCACCGATCGAAGGCTACGGAACGTTGGACTTTGGCAAGTTCGAAGAGGTCTACGAAGTGGGTTTACGGTACGCCGAGGGCCTCTTGAACAACTGGGAGACGCAGGGCAAGCTCCCGCACGTGGCCGGCACCGACAGCTCGCTCGCGGCGACGCAGCCAGGCCCCCTCTTCCGGCGAAACAGCTTGTAGGCGTGTGCAGGAAAGCGCTACATTGGGAAGTCGCAATGGTGAAAATTCTCACAACATGGAAGAGGCAGACAGAACCGTTTCCCGCTTGTGGAGGACGTTCAGAACCGTCAAGGAGATGGTCAAGGACAGAGTATGTACCAGGTCGTGATTTGCGCCAACTAACAGAGCAGGGCTACTACATTTCGCAGGAGGAGCTTGAAATGACGTTGGACCAGTTCAAGGGAAAAATGTGCGACAGCATGAACCAGCCGCAGCGCAAGTTGATGTGTTTCCAGGCCAACCCGACGGCCGAGACGTTGGAGAAGTTTCCGGAGACCGGGACGTTGTGGGTGGAGTTTTGCGACGAGGAGTCGGTGGGCATCAAGACGATGAGAAACTTCTGCATCCACATCAGCGAGAAAAACTTCTCCACCGGAGTGTTCATCTACCAGAACTCCATCACCCCGAGCGCCAACAAGTTGATTCCGACGGTTGCGCCGGCGTCGATCGAGACGTTCCAGGAAAACGACTTGGTGGTCAACATCACCCACCACGACCTCGTGCCCAAGCACATCAAGTTGTCCAAGGACGAGAAGAAGGAACTCTTGGAGCGGTACCGGTTGAAGGAGTCGCAGTTGCCGCGGATCCAGCGTGAGGACCCGGTGGCCCGCTACTTGGGCTTGAGACGAGGCGAGGTCGTCAAGATCATCAGACGGTCCGAGACGTCTGGCAGATACGCCTCGTACCGGATCTGTTTGTAGCGCATAAATGTATTATAGTCATGAATCTGTAGATACAGCTGAAAGAGCTACGGCCCTAGCCATTAATGTGACAACCGCCCACACACCACGGCGTCCTGGGCGCCGGACCACCACGCCACGTCGTGCAACGCCCCTGGCGTCACCGGGGCCACGCCCAAGCCGTCGCGGCCCAAGAACACCGGTCCGATGGTGATGACCACGGCGTCGACCAAATTCGGCCGCGCGAGCAACTCGTCGAGCACGCCGGCGCCGCCCTCCACCATCACGGAGTCCACGCCCTCGCGGTGCAACCCTGCGAGCACCACGTCCCACGAGCGGTCGCCGAGCGCGAGCCGCAAGTACTTGCCGCCCTGCTGGGCCAAAACCGCCTCAGCGTCGCCGTTCAACGCCGCAGACTCGTCCACCACGATGAGCGGCGGACGGCCCTCGCCGGCGTCGCAGAGACGGCGGAGCTGCGACCCCAGGTAGTCCCAGCGGGCGTGCGGGTCGAGCACCACCGGCACGGGGCTGCGGGCGCCGGGAAAGCGGCAGTTGAGCCGCGGGTCGTCGGCGGTGACCGTGCCCACGCCCACCAAGATGGCGGCGTGGCGGCTGCGCAAGTAGTGCGTCATGGCCTTGGTCTCCGGATGCGAAATCCTCGTTTGGACGCCGGGGCGGGCCGCAATCCGCGCGTCGAGCAGCTGGGCCCACGTGGCGGTGACGAACGGGCGCCCTGGCCGCAGCTGCGGCATGTAGGGCTCGAGAAACGGCGGGAGCGCCGCCGGCAACGGCACCAAAGACATTGCGAGTTGACGATTTTCACGTGCGCGCGCGGTTATGGACGTGGTCCTGGTACCGACGGTACTCGCGAAGACGCCATTTTTGGTACGGTTGCGGGGCGGCCGCGGCCCCAATAGGGGCAGGCAGAGATTGAGGTTCCAGAATTGTAGGAGACTTTGAAGACTTTGTAGACTTTGTAGACGGCTTTTGGGCGGTTTGGGCAGTCTCGTCCGGCTGCGGAGCGTCCGGCCGGGCCCTCCGGAACACCGGGCGCGCCACGAGCTCGGGCTCGCTTTCTGAGCTCGACTCTTCCGAAGACATCGTGTCGCGATGAAATAAAGTTTTTGTTTAGTTTTTCGTAGTTTTTCAGCTAGTAGTTTCACTTTCTTTCATGGGACTCGCCTTGCCAACCGCAGACACCCCGTTCGGGGTGCGTTTGTTCCCGCTCTTCAACTGCGCCGTGACTCGCTTGTCCGGCGGGCGCTTTGTGCCGGCGGATTTCGCCTGGATCGAGGGCCAGACGCCGCTCTCGACGCTTCCGCCGGTGCTCTTCACCATCGGCTTGTACTACACGCTTGTGTTTGGCGGCAACTGGGTGTTCAAGACGTTCAAGCTCAAGCCGCTCGTGTTGAACGGACCGTTCCAAGTCCACAACGTTTTTCTCACCAGCTTGTCGCTCGTGCTTCTCGTGCTCATGGTGGAGCAGGTGTTCCCGATGATCTGGCACCACGGCTTGTACTACGCCATCTGCAACCAGAACGCCTGGACCCAGGAGATGGAGCTCTTGTACTTTCTCAACTACCTCACCAAGTACGTCGAGTTCATCGACACGCTTTTCTTGGTGGTCAAGCAGAAGAAGTTGACGTTCTTGCACACCTACCACCACGGCGCCACCGCCTTGTTGTGCTACACCCAGCTCTTGGGCAAGACGTCCATCTCGTGGGTGGTTATCTCGCTTAACTTGTTCGTGCACGTCATCATGTACTTCTACTACTTCTTGGCCGCCCGCGGCATCCGCGTGTGGTGGAAGGAGTGGGTCACCCGCTTCCAGATCATCCAGTTTGTCTTGGACTTGGGGTTCGTGTATTTCGCCACCTACAACAAGTTGGTGTTCGAGTACTTGCCCCACCTCAAGGCGTCGTTGCCGGTGTGCGGCCCGTGCGCCGGCTCCATGGGCGCCGCCTACGCCGGCTGTAGCATTTTGTCGTCGTACTTGGTGTTATTTATTGCCTTCTACATCGAGGTCTACAAGAAGACCTCGTCCAAGAAGGCCAGAAGGGTCAAGTCGGTCTCGGGCGGAATGGCCGCCCAGGTCAACGAGTACGTCCACGTCTCCGGCAGAAACGATACCCCCACGCCTGCTCCAGAGGGAGAACTTAGATCCAGAAAGGCCTAATTCTCTTGCCGCCGTCTAGCCAGTATATATTGTATAGTACCTAATGCATTTAATGGTTGACCACCTGGTCGTACGTGGGGATGCTCTCCACCGCCCCCTTGCTCTGGATCACCAAGCTGCTGGCCCGCGTAGCAAACTTCACCGCCTCTTCCAAGCTCGCCCCGCTGGCCACCTGCGACACCACGCCCCCGAAAAACGTGTCGCCAGCGCCCGTGGTGTCGACGACGGTGGGCACCTTCTGGGCGGTCTCGAACTGGGCCTTTCCGCCCTTGGCGCTGAAAACCGCCCCTTTGCTGCCCAACGTGATGATCACCACGCTGATGTTGGTGGGGTTGATCAACTTGCCGAGCTTCTCGGCCAAGGAGCCGAAACCCGCTACAAAATCCGACTCGATCAGCTGCTCGAACTGGTGGATCTCCACGTCGCCCAACACGCTCTTGGCCACGTCCATGGCCTCGCCCTCGTTCACGATCAACAAGTCGATCTTGCGGAGAAACTCGTCGCTCGTGTACTCCGGCTTGTACGGCGACGGGTTGTAGGCGATATTGATGTTGGGCCTATGCTTCTTCAACCAGGCGATAGACTCGACGGTGTGTGGGTACTCGTTCTGGAGAATGACGAACCCCGCGTCCTCGGGGAAGTACTGCTCGTACTCCTGGTCGGTGGGCTTCAACTCGCCGTTGGCGCCGGGCGTGATCAAAATCCGGTTCTCGCCAGATTCCTCCACAAGAATCACCGCCACGCCCGAGGAAATCCCCTCAAGCGTCTTGATGTGCTGCGTGTCAACCTTAGCGTCGACGAGCGCCCCCTTCAATTCCTTGCCAAAAGAGTCGTCGCCAATATTTCCAATCATTCTGGTGACAATTTGGCCATGGCTCAATCGGGCCACAGCAATGGACTCATTGAGCCCTTTTCCGCCGAGATGGTTCTCGAACGAGTTGGCCTGGAACGTCTCGCCGCCCTCCGGGACCTTGGCGGTGTAGGTGACCAAATCGTAGTTGAGCGAGCCAATAACTGTGATCACGGTCATCGTTCGATGTCAATGCGAAATGTGGGTGCAAATTTGCTGGTTTTTGGTTCCGGTTTTTGGCAGTGTCAAATGGTGTCCTTCCGACTTGATGTGTACTTTGAATTGAGGTTACCTCTGATAGTTGAATAATTTGTAATGTATTTGCTAAAATTATATAATGTTCTATTATAAATCAATCAATGATTATGCTATTTGGAGTACTTGGAGCGGTTTCTCAACTGTGGGCCCCACTTCTTGTAAACAAAAGGAATGAGGATCATCGCAAGCGTAATGAATCCAAGCAAGGTCGAACCCCATCCCACAGGATATTTCTTGGTGGAGAGGTTGAGATATAAACTCCGGGAAAAAATTGGGAATGCTCCTCCGAATGACGACCGGAAAAGAGCATTGCCCGCCAAAACCGATGCAATGTACCGAGGGAATGCTCGCACGAGGTAGTTGACGTTACTTTGAAGAACAGTGATGGAACCAACTCCAAATAAAGCTCCACCAATTAAGGGAACAATCCAGTGCACACTGGCAGTGGATGTCCATCCAAAGATGAAGATCCCCCCAGCCAAAAATAAAGTGCCCAACATACTGGTGTCCAAGAACACCTCGGGCTTGACCTCTATGCCTTGCAAAATTTTTGTCTGGTAAGTCTTCCGTAAAATCGACAAGTACATGGTGCCTCCAATGAGAGTGCCCACGATGATCGATAAAAATGCAAGGGCTTGACTAATAGGACGGAAGTGATAAACCTGTTCAAACACAATAGGAAATCCTTCGAACCAGATGTAAACTAAACCGTAGGCAAGACCTTGGAAAATATCCATCAACAACACCATGGGTTCCTTCAAAATCACCTCGAATGGTCTCCACAAGATATCAACCGCCAACTGATGCTTCGTCATTTTCTTTGAATCAAGTTCGGCCTGTGTAACGATATTATTGTTGCCAGTAAGTTTTCTTAACCGCTTAGCTCTGCCGTAGAGAATGGCATTTGGAGAGCTTTCAGGCAAAAAGAAGAAAACTAATATGGTGCAAAATCCGCCCAAGGCCAAGATCAACCAGAACACCATTCTCCATCCAACCAGAGTCATTGTTAAGGCAGTACCAATCAATGGAGCAATTGCAGGTCCGCAGAAGGCTGACAATCCCCAAATAACAAAAATAGCAGGAACAAAGTGAACAGGAGTTATATCAGCATATGAGGCAGCTCCAGTGGCTAATGGTGGACTGATCAACATGCCAGCTAAGAATCTCAACACGGTCAAAGACCCAATGTTCTTTGCCAATGCAGTCGGGATTTGAAGCACGGTGAAAATTATGAGTGTGTAGACGTATGGAATCGACCGTCCGATGTAGGGACTTTCAGACATGGGCGAAATAAGCATTGGCCCAAATCCGTAACCAAAAATGTAAAATGACATGGGAAACTGGGACAAGGCATTGCTAATATGAAATTCTTTTTTGAGTTCACCAGCGATAGAACTCGAAATGGCGCCGCCAATGTAAGACACCATTGTCATATAGGAAATTATTATGGCAAACAAAACTTTCGTAAGCATTGGCCAGTTCTGGGGATTTTGGGGATCATCTGTTTCCCATTCAACAAGTATATGATTGGATTTCTCTGCTGTCGCTGTTTCGTCTGTATCTATACTAATTTCCTCATCGCCTGGCTCTATGTCTTTAACTTGAGAAAGATATTTTTCTGGGATGACGTAGTCTGGATGGTCTTCAGGTTGACGGAAAATTTTGTACCCTGAAAGACGATAAACTATTTGGCCAAAGTGGCTGTTCAGGAGAAGAAAATACGCTGTATCAAGCATGATGCAGTTTGGTTCGGCATTACTAGGTGTCTTTATATATTACTGTATTTCTAATCAGGTAATATGTACGGCGGTTTCGTTTTACCAAGGATCGGCGTAAACAGAATTGAGTAAAAGCCGTTCTATGGGTTTTGTTCGATTTTTTTAGTTTGCAGTCGAGATTTTCAGATTTTAAGCTTTGATGTGATGAGATGACAACTGGCATCATACACATGCTGAGCGACAGACCTGGAGGTGCTAAAGTGGTTTTCACATCGGGTATTACTAATGACTGACTGAGAGGCTGAATGGGCCGAATAGGGACTCATGCAACATTTTAATCGGTAAAATCCCAATCGGGATTAGACCCGGCAAACTCCATTACTAATAAAATTGACACTGCGGTAGACCATCGGGTATATGTGAATCAGTATTGAAAAGCAGTAGATGTTTGCAGGATACTATCCCAAATCCTCGTTTAAAGGTACATCAAATTAGAAAACGGTGTTATTTATTTGAAACTTCTCTAGAATTAGATTACGACTAACTAGTTTCACAATAACCAAAGAATTGAAAGGGTTTGCCCGATTAAACAGGTACAATGTGACTTTCAGAAGTGTACTTCACTTGAGCAATGGAAGTAGTTCTTTCCTCGAGATCGTAGTAAAGGTAGGCAGATCTAAGGAAATTGTCACCAAAGATACTAGTTGGCACTTGACCATATTTATTATTTGGTTGGCCAATGACAAGAAGGGCACAGAAGTCCTCTTCAGTGTAGTGAACAAAAACGTCATCAGCTGCAACATTAATAGAAGTACCTTGGAAGTTGTACTTGAAGTCACTTGTTTTAGGACATTTACCGTCAACGTAATAGAAGCCATTGTTCAGGTCATACTTGTAGTTGGTGAAGAAATGCTTAGCAAGAGCTAATGCAGTCTTTTGTGGAACGTAAGTCCAAGAGGTACCGGTGTCAAGAACAGCATTATTTCCAACGTTGAAAGTTTGACCATCTGCCTCGATACTGCTGACATCAACACTCAAGTCATACTTATCGTTAGGGTCATTTTGGATTTTCACGAGTTCACCTTCATATTTAGCTTTGTCGATACCACCGAAAATAACAGTACCACTTTGGGCTTCAAGACTACCCAAGTAAATAGAGTAAGCGATTTTATCGATAAATCCTTGTTCCTTCAAAGACTTGGGATAGTTAGGATAAGTAAAGCCATCGGCACTTTCGTTGTCCTCCAAACCAATTCCGAGAATTCCACCAGTGATTGGAGTCTTGTTTGCATCAGCAAAAATCTGGTTCACCTTAGTGTCACCGATTTGGACTACATCCTTGACCCAGTTGCCTTCAGAGGTGGTTTTGTCTGCATAGCTAATGAAGAACCCGGGCTTGTAGAATTGGTAAGTGCTGGATTTTGCAGGGTTGTAGCTTCCCTGTTCTTTAACTCTTGCTGGAAGAGAAGAGTCAACAACCCAAAGGTCAGAAGATCCAGTATCAATTGAAACAGAAACTTTTTGAGGTGGGGTACCGAAGCCAACATCAATAAGGTACTGGACGTCATCCTTACCAACGAGACTAACTGGATGAGCATCTCTTTTGGAAAGATTCAGAACAGAGGTGACATTCTTGTTGGATCTGTCGACTTTGAAGTCCAACACGGTAACCTTACCTTTCAATGCTGCTTTTTCATCGGGGATAGAAGCACCATTGATTGAAACCAATAAGTAAGCAAGCGCCAAGGCGTAGAGTGTCTTAAGACTGAACGAAGCCATAATAGTTAATTTAAAGCCAGGTTCACGGCATATTTATACCCGGATCAATTAACACATGAATGGAGCCGTTTGTCCATCAACAGAGTTGTACTTTGCTGACGACGTCAACCACAGTTCCATTGAACGCTAAAAGAGACAGGGCAAGCTCAACATGTTTCGGAAACTCGGGGAGCAGTCTCCTTCTTGCTTCCAAGGCTCATTTAAAAGTTCATGCCAGTTTTCTCTTGTGATTGTCGTTAAAGATTTCTAGAAATCCTCGACAATGTGTCAAAACTATTTATTTTTAAGGTTAGATAACAATTCAATGGATTGAAATGCGCTTACATTTAAGGTTGGTTGGATATTTCGATAGCACTGGGCGCATCTGTAAATGAGACGTCGGTTATACAGAATCCACAGGAAATTACATCATTTAGTGAGGTGGTGCCCTTTAGAACTGTGTGAGTGGATTGAGCTTACGAGAATGATTTTGAGCCTGTCGATTAGTTGAACACCGATTTTAAGAATATTAAAGCCGGTATTAATGTCCGATTATTTAGAAATTAGTAATCCGGAAATTTGACATACGCAGCTTTTCTCGGGTGACTTGGACTGTTCGGATATCTACTAACTAGGTTATGAGCTTGCAAATAGTACCTTGTCAATTCTTGCTACAACGCAGAGTCATGTGGCTTTGTTCATTAATGTGCAGGAGAAACTGTGTTAATAGGCGTACCACGATAGGTATGTATTTCCGTCTGGTGAAAATGTATTGCAATTTTGTTAATCTGTCAAATTCCACATTTTACTAGAGACCATTTTCTAAATGTAAGCTAAAGCGCATAAGCGATGTTTGACAATGCTGGCTGTCGTCATTATGATTCCTCTCACAAATAGAAGATTGACGAATTAGGTAAAGTAGGTGTTTTAAATCATGACTTAGACAACACAAGACTCACAACCATACAGATAAATTTTTGGAATATAACTTATTGTAATCATTCTTCTACTAGGTAACTGTTCTCGAATTCAACTGATGTAGCAGTAGCCGCTTTGTTTTACCTGTTATCAGGAAGAATGACTGAATAGACTTTGAAATTCGGTCAGCGTTCCCCTAGAAAAGTCTTGCTAAAAAGTCTTGCTGAAAAAAAATAGAAAGTTCTGTGTTGATCGAAATCATCTCATGTCAGCCACATTAACCAATCTGAATGTGATAACACTCTTTGAAATCTCAGTTATCACTTTTGGAGTCATAAAAATATAAGGATGAGTGGTGATATAAACGTGATTGCAAAATTATTTAAACCTGAAACAATTCAGTGGTTTACTGACAGGACACTCTGAACTGTCATATTATTTCTAGCTATTAACTTTTAATCTTTGTGTATTCATTCTAACTATCAAGACGTTTAAATCTTCTGGGAGTTGAAACTGAAACTAGTCAGTCCTTTCTTTGCCTCTTTTTTTGCCTCTTTTTTTGCCTCTGTAGGATGTGTGCCATTAGTCCTATCACTTTCATCTTCAATATATTGCTACAGATTTTTGCCACTCATCGCCGCAGTCTTTGCTTCTTTCTACGTGCAAATCTTGTTGAAACTTGCAGTCTCTTTACTTCAAAGATAATATATATATATATTAAGAAATGTAAAGTTTCGAAGTATCTATCAAGAAACAAAAATTGAAATAAAATAAGTAAGCAGCTGTGCTTTTAACGCCAGTCTTCAAGAAGAACACAGCTCATTTCTGGGATATAAAAAAATGGATGGGCATGTCACAATTGATAAACGCTTCAGGCAGTAGAGTTCAGAAAACGAAAGTTTTCGTAAGCTGGCAGGACGCTTCTCTTTCTCTTCTGTTGGGTTTGCAAAGATGAACCAGAAGCAGTGACATTTCGTTTTTGGAGGTTTACATCTTTAACTGACTGATTGGCTAAGTCTCTGGCTAGATTTGATAAAGGCTGGGTGGCATTTTTCCATCCAGTTGGTGCAAAAGATGGTAAAAACACTGCATCAACCGCTGCCAAAAGGTAGATGAGGACCAAGATGTAGAGGGCTTTCACAGAGATAAGAGACATTGAATCTTAACTTCAAAGGAATCATCTAGCCAATTTATATGTCATCTTACAATTTATGAGCCTTGTTGAGTTTACTGAACAATGCTTACTATACAATAGTCTGTCTTTAGTGTAGTTCACTCAATATAATTGACCCAGGATAGTACAAATTATACAATATTCAATATGCTGGCTATTGACATAAATGGTTTATGTATCGGGGTCGTCTATCTGATGTCAACAATTCTGATTGTTGCAATTGTCATGAAGGTCATGGAGACGACACACGTTGTAAAGACCTTGCAATATCTGATAAAATGGGAAACCTATCAACTCTCGACAGTGAAATGCGCTGGTTTCTTTTTTATTGCCAAATTTTACTCTAAAGTCAGTTTAAGGTCGAGAACTATTGATCCGGAAAAAAAAAACAGTTAACCTGTACGAGATCTGACATTGATAGGGATCTTGGAAGCTACAAAACTGTCTGTAACTGTTTGTTTAATGTTACATATGTAGAGATGTGCATATTGCTTGCTGTTTACATCTAGAGTGTAGCCTTCTGCCAAACAACGGTTTTCGTCTAATTGGTTACACAAACTTTAATTACTTCGTAGCTAATCAGTTTTCCTAATAGGGTTTTTGTGACAAAAGCTTTATTGTCAACAACTACAACACTGGCTGATTATCGGTTATGAATATGGCGGAATCCAATTTACTTCTTGGACGGCCGAAAACAGGGTACTAGGGACCGGAAAATTTGAATCAATTGGGCAATAATCCCTTTTTTTGACCCCAAAGATTTAGCAGCCAGCCATACTCTGGCTTGTATGAGCAACCGTCAAGTCCCACCAAATTACAGTCGTCTAGATATTTCTAGATAAGCCACACACTCAAAAAAAGTACGTAATACTATGTAGCTTGGGTTATTCAAAACGCCGCCCCTGCGATATTGAAAGTTTAATCCTTAATGCTTAACGGCTATCAGGAAAACGCAGTCATCACCACCATTCAAGGCTTAAGGGTAGCGCTGAGGACATTTTCTGTAGAAACATTTATACCATTTTATGGTAGAATATAATCCTAGTTGATAGTATCGCCAGAGAACTTACACAATAGAGTAGTATCAATGGTCCAAGTCCCTGATGCCTGAAATCTAACTTAAGATTGAGGCATAATAAATTGAGGCACAATTCATGACGTTGCTTTTTCGGACCTTTTGACATATCGATTTTTATCGTTGAATTGGTGCCTTAATTTCGATGAACCATAATCAAAACGCCGCTAGACACCTGAAATTCGACTTCCAAGTTTGCGACTGGCTGTACACCACTCAAGATCTACGTTGGGGTTCGCAATCTGATCTGGTTGCTGTCGGAGATCATTTTGAGTTCGACCCCATTCCGTTGAAACTTTGAACAAGATCCAATTTTTCTATTACACTTACCTACAGTCCAGCTTCCAAATGATACCAAGACCCATAAATCAATAGCTGCAATGCCCGGACCGTCTTTCGGGGTTTTTTCGGTTGTTCACTCTCCATATTTAGACAACATGAGATTTCATTTCATCGTCTAAAATCAGACAAAAAAAGGAAGGCATTGACACCTTGATTTCTTGGTAACAATCACCTCCAAATAATGACAGATAGCGAAGAATCTCAATGATGATAACGAAGGCGGAGACGGAAGTTTTTTGCTTTTGATGATGGTCAGCTGAAGTATTTGGGAATCTTTATATTTGCTATATAAGGCCTATGAAGCAATATCCCAGAAAACAAAATCGAAAAATTTAAACGGCAACAATGTTGGACTCAGAAGTGTACTTCACTTGAGCGAGAGAAGTGGTTTTGCCCTCAAGGTCGTAGTAGAGATAAGCAGAACGAAGGAAGGTGTCACCCAAGATGGAGGGTGGAATTGAACCATCCTCATTCGGAGTCTGACCAATGACGTAAAGTTCACAAACATCTCTGTCTGCATTATAACTAAGAACATCGTTGGGAGGGACTTGGATAGAGATTCCATTGAAATTGAACTTGATTCCGTCGGACTGTGGACATGGGCCAGGGGAATAGTAACCTCCTGAGAAGCTATCTGGGTAATAGTTACTAAAATAGTGATTAGTTATTTGGTTTGCAACATCTGGGGGGAGAAAAGTTAACGACGTTCCGGTGTCCAATACAGCGTTGTCCCCGATATCAAATGACAACCCATCGAGCTCAACGCTGTTGAGATCTACGCTGAGTTCAGCGGGGTCCTGGGCATTATTAGCAATCTTGACAAGCTGGCCCTGGTACTTGGCGTTATCGATTCCTCCGAAGATAATTGTTCCCCTCTGCTCCTCGAGACTGCCCAAGTAAATCGAGTAGGCAATTTTGTCGATAAAACCTTGTTCCTTCAATCTCTTGGGGAAATTAGGATATGACCAACCATCGATTTGTAAGGGAGCCTCGTTTTGAACTAATCCTATCCCGAGAATTCCAGCTCCCCGGACCGTAGACAGAGTGGCATCTCCAAAGAGTAAATTTACCAGAGTGTCGCCCACCTGTACCTCATCTTTGGCCCAGTCGCCCCCAGCATGAGTCTTGTCACCATACCCAATGTAGAAACCCGAAGCGTAATATTGGTAGGTGCTTGACTGAGTGGGGTTATAGGTACCGGCCCCCAAGCTGTTTCCAGGCAGTGAGACGTCTGCAACCCACAAATCAGATGAGCCAGTGTCAAGAGTGACAGAAAGCTGTTGCGGTGGGGTACCGACTCCAACGTCGATAAGATAAGTCACATCACCTCTTCCAACGAGAGATGCTGGGTGGGCACCATCTCTTCTGAGCTCAGTCAGCTTAATGCTGGCGTTTCTGTTGGACCGGTCGACTTTAAAGTCAATCACAGAGACCTTGGTAGAATTCAGCACAGAGCGGCTGTTGAGCGATGCACCATTTGCAAAAGCTAAGAGGAAGGCGAAAGCCAATGAGTAGAGTGTCTTCAATGTAAAGGAAGCCATTTTCTGGTGGTGAACGGAGCAAATGGGCCTCTTTATATATCCTAGATAACATATTCATAGTCGCTACATCACCAACAGATTTGCGCACCAGGACCTAGCAACAGCAACCAGTGCCGCAAGGTGCCGCAACTTCATTGCTAGAATCAACTTTAATTGGAACGCAATTTGAGCCCAACATCATCCAAGAATGCAATAACTGACTCTCAGTATAAGTACATCCTCGTGATATTTTGTAGAACTTCTTCACTTGTTCGAGCTGCAAGAAGCTCGTTCCCATGTCTTGTTCGGGTACCACGTTCTTCGAGACAACCAGTGATATTCAGCAACCATATCATGTCTGTCTTGGGTGTGTAATAAAGACTGCGGCCCGATTCCCGGAAACGTAGTTTAGCTGCCGATTTGTGGCCGATCTAAGTTTCTACATCGAACCAGTAGTCTTATTTTCCGCCACTCACAACCCAATCAAGCAGCTTCTGTTGTCAAAGATGAAGATAACAAAGAATGCGAGATAATAGATGCGTTATCTTTATCGCAACTCTAATTTTTGCAGTCACATTGCAACGAACCCTCGATCTAAGCTGCAAATTTCATATTCAAACCAGAGACCAAAGAACCTGTTGGACTCCTTGTTCCATAGACAAAACATTATTGGTCCATTTCCTTGACACCCCCAGTAGTGCTTCTCCCTCGTTATGAGTATCGGCAAACTCAGCTCTCAAACCATGATCAGAACCTAAATGATTGATCAAACTTAATTGCTCAGAATTTGGTTGATCTACCCGTGGGCACTCGTAAAGCCTCTGTCGGCACGACGACGCTAGTTGATAGTATTTAGGTTGCGTTCAACCTCTTGAACACTAAAGATCACTCTATATTTTCAATTTTAAACAAAAATTAGTAGCGATCGTATTTTTGGTTAATTAGGAAGTCAGCGACCCACTTTTCTTTGTTTTATCTTCTAATAGCACAGTGAATGGTAGATAACCCCGGGTATTAATGCTTTAAACGTGACTGACGTCGATGACAAAGTCGAAAAAGTTGAGTGGACCTTTGATAGAATGATCTGTTTACACAGAAAAATATACTAACAAAAAAGAAACTGCACAAGCAGTGACGACTTTATCCACACTGTAGTTTGGTACCAACATGACTTGAGCAATACCGTGGCGTCATTATGTGATTTGATGGGATTATAGAAATGTTTCAATTCAACCACCGTCAGGACGCAACTTGGCATGTATTCTGCTACCTAGTATATTCTCTCTTTTACCCTATTAAGATACTACACATTATCTATAATACTATACTCGCCAGGGTCAATTATTGACCTCACTTTGCCATCTTTGAAACAACTCTCATATCTGACACTATGTGGCTGGGATATTGGAACACTTGCCATAAGTTTAATTCCCAAATCCTTATCGACTTTCAGATCAAGACTACTCTTAATGTAGTTGGCTTGAAGGTGCAGCTTGTGGGAACAGCTTTGATGGAAGCAACTATGCTTTTATTAGATAGAAATAATTCTTACTGTTGTCAGACTGCCAGTCTATGCTGTTGGGGAGTTCAGATCACCCAAGTCTCAATAAAAACAATCAAACTCAATATTGAGGGCTGATATATTAAGTTACTGTTTAGGATCTTTTAACTTTTTTAGCTTTACTTATGAATTGTGCCTTAAATTTTTCAAACTTGGAATCGTCACTACAATAATCGCAAGCCTGTGACTTTCTGCTGACAACCGTAAACACATGATAAGCCTCAAGATCTAATCTATTGGAAATTCATTTGGAACTCAAAATGTGATTGAAACCCTGTATAAGACCCATGACATGCAGTCAAAGCCATATTCAAGAAAATGAAAGGACGTGTCACTATATTCTTAGAATATGCCAATCGACTCAGGAACCGTTTCGGTGGATTGACCAAAGTCGTGAAAGGGAAATTCCTAATGTGTGTGATGATGCCTTAAAAGTATCTTGGTTTTATGGGAATTTCGTGTGTCTTCACTACAGTTTTGCAACATTCTAGAATCAGTGTATTTTCGATATAAGAACGAGAAATTGGCAATTCGAATAAAGTTAAACGGCAACAATGTTGGACTCAGAAGTGTACTTCACTTGAGCGAGAGAAGTGGTTTTGCCCTCAAGGTCGTAGTAGAGATAAGCAGAACGAAGGAAGGTGTCACCCAAGATGGAGGGTGGAATTGAACCATCCTCATTCGGAGTCTGACCAATGACGTAAAGTTCACAAACATCTCTGTCTGCATTATAACTAAGAACATCGTTGGGAGGGACTTGAATAGAAATTCCATTGAAATTGAACTTAATTCCGTCGGACTTAGGGCATTTTCCAGGGGAGTAGTAGCCGCCAGTGTAGTCATCTGGGGAATAGGTGGTAAAATAGTGATTGGTAATTTGGGTTGCAACATCTTGGGGAAGGTAAGTCAACGACGTTCCGGTGTCCAACACAGCATTGTTGCCGATGTTAAACGACAAACCATCGAGTTCAACGGTGTTGAGGTCTACGCTGAGTTCAACGGAATCCTCAGCGTTGTTGGCGATCTTGACAAGATGGCCCTGGTATTTGGCGTTATCGATTCCTCCGAAGATAATTGTTCCCTTCTGCTCCTCGAGACTGCCCAAGTAAATCGAGTAGGAGATTTTGTCGATGAACCCTTGTTCCTTCAATCTCTTGGGGAAGTTAGGATATGTCCACCCATTGGATTGCACAGAAGCCTCGTTTCCAACTAAGCCGACTCCGAGAATTCCAGCTCCCCGGACCGTAGACGTAGTGGCATCACCGAAGATCAAGTTTACCAGGGTGTCGCCCACACGAACGATATCTTTGACCCAGTCACCTTCAGCAGTAGAAGTGTCGGCGTACCCAATGTAGAAATTCTGGTCGTAATATTGGTAGGTACTTGACTGAGTGTGGTCGTAGGTGCCGGCCCCCAAGTTGTTTCCAGGCAGCGAGACGTCTGCAACCCACAAATCAGATGAGCCAGTGTCAAGAGTGACAGAAAGTTTCTGCAGCGGAGTGCCGACCTCAACGTCGATGAGATAAGTCACGTCACCTCTGCCAACGAGAGATGCTGGGTGGGCACCATCTCTTCTGAGCTCAGTCAGCTTGACGCTGGCGTTTCTGTTGGACCGGTCGACTTTGAAGTCGATCACAGAGACCTTGGGGTGCTTCAGGTCAGAGCGCTCGTTGAGCGATGCACCATTTGCGAAGGTGAAGAGGTAGGCAAAGGCCAATGCGTAGAGTGTCTTCAATGTAAGAGAGGCCATTTTTCTGGTGTTCACCGGAACAAATGGGCCTTTTTATACATATCAGACGGCACATGATTGACCACATCACCAACAGAGTTTGCGCACTAGAGGTAGCCACAGCACCAAGTGTATTCGGAGAACGTGGTCTTGGAGTAAGACATCGGAACAAGATCCTTGGTTTTCTTGAGTTTGCAATCGATGATTGCCGTCTATGACGTTCTGCTCCAGGTTATAGATATGTAGCGGTAATATGTCTGGTCTTGCAATTTAGGGTCATATTTGGTTTAATTGCGTTCAATTTAAAGTTAAGTTCAAAGAAGGAATTTTGCGGCAGGATATGGGATCGTTTTACGTAGCAAGGGTCCCAGATCCGCCGCAATTTCTGCAAAAAGACTGCTGTCAGGCTGCTGACTGTGTAGAGCGCTGCCAAGCTGTTGCTTCTTCATATTCCAATATTCCACGCAAAAATCGGTAGTGTTCTCTTCCGCCGTTTACCGCACACCCAAGCGGCCGCTATTGTCCAAAGGTAAAGATAATACAGAATGCGAGAATATTTGACACATTGTCATCACCGCAACCTTAATTATTGCGGCCTTGTTACCTCGCAACGAACTCTTCGTTCATGCCGGAGCATAAGCTGCAAATATTAATATCCACAAGAACCGCAAAAATTTGCTGGGCTCCTTGCTCCATAGACAAGAGTCATTGGCTCGTATCTTTGGCTGTAGCAGTGTTTATGCGTTGCTATGACAGGATCGGCGAACGTCAGCTTTCATTCGATAAACTTTAATGCTCGAATGATCATCTTGATGATCTCAATTGATTGACCTTGGAGGTTCTCGCAGTGACTCTATCGTCGGCACCACGACTCTAGTGATGGTGTGGAAGTCAATCACTTTTCCGATACCATAAAAATATTATTGTTATTTTTCATTTTGGTAATTTTTACATTTTTCAAATAAAATTAGCAGCCATGTATTAGTTTACAAGTAGGTCAGTCAAAATTAGTAAAGTTTACGAAGACACAACAACAAACCGGCAATACGTAACCTAACCCCAGGCCGTGACATCGACCAAGCCAAAGCTGAGTGGGCCAGAACACTATTAAAATCTACAAAAACAGCTACAGTCCCAATATTCTTACCGTAAAAGTATTTTTACCCCAAGACCCCCATCGATCAACCCCATGCCGACTCGATGCTACGAAAATCGAAATTGCCTCGCAGCACCAACTCACCACCGCGGCGCTACCATAAAACCATCGCTAAATCTCGCACTCGCACTCGCACATCTTCATGTTCACCTTCACCTTGTTGACTCCCGAAGAGGGCAGCAGCTCGTGCAAGGCGTCGTTGTTGACGATCGACAACGACATCAAGATTCTCGCCGACCCCAGCTGGAACGGAAAGAATCCCGATGACTTGGATTTTTTGCGAGAACCGCTTCTGCAAGCCAACTTGGTGCTTCTCTCCCACTCGACGCCGGAATACTTGAGTGGGTTTGTGATGTTGTGTGTGAAGTTCCCGCAGATCATGTCGGAGCTCAAGGTGTATGCGACGACGGCCGTCAGCCAGCTCGGAAGAGTGTCGACGGTGGAGTTTTACCGGTCGTTGGGACTCATTGGGCCTCTCAAAGATGCACTTTTGGAGGTCAGCGATGTGGATTTCTGGTTCGACAAGGTGTTCACCCTGAAGTACTACCAGACGTCTAATGTGCTCGAGCGGTTGGCCATCACGCCCTACAATTCGGGCCACACGCTCGGAGGATGTTTCTGGTTGATCACCAGAAAGCTCGAGAAAATCATCTACGCCCCCAGCTGGAACCACTCCAAGGACTCGTTCTTGAACGCGGCCGGGTTCCTCTCATCGGTCAACGGCAACCCGATCTCGCAGCTCATGCGGCCCACCGCCTTAATCACCAGCACCGACTTGGGCTCGTCCATGCCCCACAAGAAGAGAACCGAGAAGTTCCTCCAGTTGGTGGACGCCACGTTGGCCAACGGTGGTGCTGTGTTACTCCCCACGTCGCTCAGCGGCCGGTTCTTGGAGTTATTGCATTTGATCGACGAGCATCTCCAGAGTGCGCCCATCCCAGTGCTTTTCTTGTCTTATAGTGGGACAAACGTGTTGCGGTACGCCTCCAACTTGTTGGAGTGGATGTCCAACCAGTTGTCCAAGGAGCTCGAGAACGCCAACGCTATCGGGTCCAACTCGACTAACAGAAACCACTACCCGTTCGACCCTTCGAAGGTCGACTTGGTGCTGAATGTGGCCGAGCTCACCCGCCAGGCCGGCCCCAAGGTGGTCTTCACCTCGGGTGTTGACCTCAGAGGCGGCGACTTGTCATCGGAGGCCTTGAAATTGTTGTGTCAGGACGAGAAAACCACCATTATCTTGACCGAGAAGACCCATTTCGGCCACGAAAACACCGTCAACGCGCAGCTCTACAATGAGTGGCGCCCGTGGTGCAAGCACAGAAACGACGGCACACTCGAAGATGGAGTGGCGGTGCCGCTCGAGAAATCGATCATTTTCAACGACTGGGCCGTGGAAGAGGAATTGACAGGACACGAGTTGATTGAGTTCAGAGAAAAAGTCAACCTCAAGCGCCAGCAGAAGTTGGTCGAGGAGGTGCGCAACCGGAAGAACCAGGATTTGCTTACCGGAGAGAACTTGGACGACGAGGAATCGTCGTCGGACGAAGAGGAGGAAATCGAAGACGAACCCGAAGTCGAGCCCTCCATCAAACAGGAGCCAGAAGAGGAACAGACGAACGGCGATACTGACGAAAAGGCCAACGGCCACAAAGACGTAAAGACTGAAGTGTCGGAGACCAAAAACTTGATAGACGACGCCGCTACTCAGGAAGCATTGATTGCCGAGAAGATCAAGGTGGCCTTGGAACACAGTTTGCCCTTGGATATCAAGATCACACACCGGTTGAGACCCAGACAGGCGATGTTTCCGTACTTCCCCAACAAGGAAAAGCAGGACTTCGACGATTACGGTGCCATTATCGACCACAAGAAGTTCGAAAAGAAGGACGACTTGAACAACCAGCAGTTCGAAGACAAGCGGGCCGACGACAAACGGAGATGGGGCAACAGCGACCCCATGGACGACAACCAAAACAAGTTGACGCCGCAAGAGCTGTTGAACAACGACATTATCAAGAAAAACTTGGACACCTTGTTCTTGCCCCGCAAGCGGGTGCTAGGAAGCACCTCATACGGCGGCGACGGCAAGCAGACCGTCATGGTCAGATGTGGCTTGTCGTACGTGGACTTGTCAGGGCTCGTTGATCTCAGATCGTTGGGTCTTATTGTGTCGTCGCTCAAGCCATCGAACTTGATTCTTTTGCCCGACACCAGCGTGGGAACGGGCACCGACGAGGAAGACGGCCTTGTGAATGTGCGCAAGATGTTGGAGCAGCAGAAGGACGAGGCGTCGGAGGCCCAGCGCAACAAGTCGCTCTTCAATTCCACGAGATTTATGTCTTTGGCCTCGATCAGAACCGGCATGGCCAGCAGCTTCGGGTCCAGCAAGTCGGCCGGCATGGAGGTGTTGACTGCCGAGGATAACGCCATCGTCAAGATCGGAAGCGACGACGGCGGCGCCAACTTGGGCGACTTCGAAGTCAAAATCGACGATGCCATTATCGAGAACATCAAGTGGCAGACCATCGACGGCAGCTACCGCGTGGCGCCCGTGTTCGGCCAGCTCGAGATCCAGAACAAGAAGGACGACCACGTCGACAAAAAGCGCAAGGTGATCACCGATTTCATCAGTCCTACGTCGGAGTTCACGTTAAAATACGTGAACAAGGCCGAGTACTACAAGCAGCTCCACTCCGAAACTGCCGCTGCGTCGCGCAACGGGCCCAAGTTGGCCATCGGCAACATCCGGCTTCCGGAGCTCAAGAAGAGGCTTCTCAGCCGCAACCTTCTGGCGGAGTTCAAAGGTGAAGGTACGCTAGTGGTCAACGATATAATTGCCATCCGCAAAATCACCTACGGAAGCTCCGAGGACGACACCGGTGACATCGTGATCGACGGCCAGATCGGCCCCCTCTACTACAACGTCAAGGACTGCATCAGAGAGCTTTTGGCCTACATGTAAAAGTCGTGGCGCCGTCCAACCAGGTTTGTTCGCACTACGTCCAATCAATTTTCTTCCTTTATAAGCTCATCATGCAGCCCTACTCCAGATCTGGTGGAACCAGGAGATGTTTCTATGAATTCCAAACCGTCGTGGCGTGTTACACCTCGGCTGACACCGTCTCCAAAAAAGAGTGTCTTCCCCAATTCGAGGATTACTTCGAGTGCTTGCATGGATATAAAGAAAGAGAGAAAACCAGACTCATGTTGCAGCAGTTGAAGGAAAACGAGACCTCCAAGAAGGGCGTCATTGCCTCCGACTTGTACAAGTCGACTGGTGCCGTTTACGAGAACTTGAACTTGGTCAACAAGGATTAATGTATAGTATCGCATAGAAAATGAAAATTAGAACCACTAACTGTAGACGTGAAGGAGAAGAGGACAGGCAGGCAGCAGGCTTTGGACGGACTGCTGACAAAAAATCGTTTGACAAAAAATTCCTGGTGGATTCAAAAAGGTAAACCCCGAAGGATTTGAAGAGATATTCCGATGCCGGGAGTCGAACCCGGGTCTGCTGTGTGAGAGACAACCGTGCTAGCCGTTACACTACATCGGATCTTTCTTGTTTTTATATGGTTGTGCATCACTATGAGGCGCAAGAGAAGTGTCTGGGTACACTTGGGTTGGATGTACCTATTAATTTTACCATTCTTATCGTTTTCACTTTTCGAATAAATATACTAATGAATTTTGAGCTAGATCGTGGGTTAGACACGTCTGCAATGACATCTAACCAATTGATATCGAGTGGATGGCGGCAATGAGCGGCTAACAATTGCTAAAATAGTTATCAAATGGCATCTCCTTTAACAAGATCTGCAAATCAGAAGTGGGCTTGATCGCACCGACCAGCGGTTGCTACATGTACGTGTATATGGCTGTCGGTATGATTTGCGCTAGGTACGCTCAAAATGGTTATCGCATGGCGCTTCGGGTTCCCAAATCAGCATTATATAAAGAGATAAATTTCTAATCTTTTCAATTACTAATTACTAATGGCTCAAACAATTCTCGTTACTGGGGCAACTGGTTTTATCGCCCAACACGTTGTTCAACAATTGGTCAATGCTGGATACGAGGTCATAGGTACGGTGAGATCTGAAGAGAAGGGCAGTCAGCTCAAAGCAAATATTGGCAATCATTTTCAGTATGAAATTGTCGCCGACATTGCTGAACCCGATGCTTTTGATACGTGTTTAAGCAAACACCCAGAAATTACCAGTGTTTTGCACACTGCATCTCCATTCTACTACGCTCAATCGGATGTTAAGAACAACATTATCAAGCCAGCTGTTGAAGGTACCAAAAATGTATTGGCTTCCGTGAAGAAATTCGGAAAGAATGTGACCAGGGTTGTCATTACTTCGTCATATGCAGCCATTACAGATGGAATTGAGAAGCCAACAACCACCTTCTCTGAGAAAAGTTGGAATCCCATCACGTGGGAAGATGACGTAGAGGATCCCCAAAATGGTTACAGAGCTTCGAAAACCTTTGCTGAAAAAGCGGCCTGGGAATTCGTCGAAAAGGAGAAACCCAACTTCACTTTGAACACCGTTAACCCCGTGTTTGTTTTTGGTCCTCAAGCTTTCGATAGTGATGTCAAGGAGACTTTGAACACTTCAGCTGAGTTCATTAACAATCTTTTCAAATTAGGACCTTCCGGTACTTACAACGACCGTAAGGGGAACTTCATTGATGTGAGAGATGCAGCAAGAGCACATCTCTACGCTCTCGAGACTCCTGACTCTGGTTCAAGATTCCTCTTGTGTGAGGGTAAATACAGCGTCAGCTACATATTGACCATAATTCGCAAGCAATTCCCTCAATTTGCAGACAAGGTTCCTGTCCCAAGTGAGGAAACTACCTTAGAAAAACTCGCTGAAGCTTCTGCCAAGATAGACAACTCTTTTACAAGATCAAAGTTGGGCGAATTCATTTCTTTAGAACAATCTGTTGTTGATTCTGTTACCCAACTTGCTAAATTATATACTTAGAATATAAATTCTATGAATAAATTCTCTTTGTGGAAGATTTTGTGACGTAACGGAGCACATCGACACAGAAAACGTTCTGTCGCTAATGCAAAGTCACTGTAAATCGGATCTGCGATTTTAACGTGTTTGAATTAGTAAATTTGCAGCCGAGTTTTAAATGGTGGGCCTTCTTTCGATTTCTTAGTTTCGCCGACAAATTTATTAGAGCCTAAATTGACAAGGTTGATGATCTTCTTGGTCATTTGAATGTACTGGTAGATGGTCGTCCACCATAAATGATCAATGATTAGCTAAAACAAATTCTGAGCCAACAAGCGTTTTCTCATCGAATCACGAGTCCGACGAAAGAATGATGACAAAAGTCTTATCGATAGAAAGAATGTCTTTGCCTTAGCCAATAGGTTAATAGTACGACAAATGAAAGCGGTTGAAATATCCCGATAAGGTATTACCAATCTGGGAAATCTAAGCGCTTGACACTTCGTTTTGATATATAGTATCCCAAAGTCTCCCTAACATCATGCCTGAAAAAGTTATGTCGGATTCAGTTCTCAGGGAACCGGAACGCCCAGTTGTTACTAAAGGTTCCTCGAAAGGCGATGAGGCTAAAGACTCTTTGAAAAGTGTCTTCGAAATTAGATACACTAATTTTGTTGCTGACTACAAGAGATCATTTGGAAACTATATCTGTGATCTTGATGGAAACTCCTATCTTGACGTTTTCCAACAAATCGCCTCCTTGGCGTTGGGATACAATCATCCAAATTTAAGAAAAGTTGCTCAATCTGAAGATATGATTGAAGCACTTATTGATAGACCATCTACTGGTAGATTTCCTCCTGCCTACTATGAAAGAACTTTGAAGGAAGGTGTTTTAGCTGCTTCTCCAAAGAGTCAAGATAAAGTCTGGATTTGTTTGTCGGGCTCAGATGCCAATGACAATGCTTTTAAGGCAGCTTTCATGCACCAGAAGAGTAAGATTAGGGGCTATTCTAATCCTTTCACTGAAGAAGAAATTGAGTCTACTTTGGCTGCTAAAGCACCAGGAAACCCTGATATGGCTATTCTTTCTTTCCAGGGTGGTTTCCATGGAAGAACCATTGCTCCTGGATCAGCCACCTTTGCAAGAGCTTATCATAAAGTCGACCTTCCAGCCTTTGACTGGCCCAAGGCTCCCTTTCCTGAGTTGAAATTTCCTTACGAGGACTTTGAAAAGGAAAACTTGCAGGCTGAAAAGAAATCTCTCGACGCTGTTGAAGAAATCTTCAAAACTTGGAAGTGTCCTATTGCAGCCACTATTATCGAGCCAGTTCTTTCTGAAGGCGGAGATTTGCATGCCTCTGCTAGCTTCTTCCAAGGCCTCAGAGACTTGACTTTGAAGTATAACAGTTTATTGATTTTTGATGAAGTTCAGACTGGCCTTGGTGCTACAGGAAAACTCTGGGCACACGAACATTTCAATTTGACTACCCCTCCAGATTTGGTCACTTTCTCTAAAAAGTTCCAGACTGCTGGATTCTATTACCATGACCCTCAAATCATTCCAAACGATGCTTCTCGTATGTTCAACACTTGGGTTGGTGATCCAGCCAGAGTCCTTGTTGCCGAAGGAATCGTGAAGACCATCTTACAAGATGACTTGGTGACTAAGACCAAAGAGGTTGGCGATTACTTGTACCCCAAGATCCTCGAGTTGTCCAAAAAGTACCCTGACTTGATGATGAATGTCAGAGGTAAAGATAAAGGTACATTCATTGCTTGGGATGTACCATCTGGTGAATTTAGGGCCAAATTTTTCAAGGTTGCACTCTCCAATGGTTTGAACATTGGAGGTGGTTTTCTCAGAACTGTTCGTTTGAGACCATGTTTGACTTTTAGCAAGGACCACGCTGATCTTCTCATGGAGCTTCTTGATAAGACTTTTGCTCAGATGTAAAATTCTATATTTTCAATTTACAATAATCAATATCTATGAGGCGACTCATATCAAAAGTCAGTATTAGGCGATATCATTTCAAATTCAAATGCCGTTTCTTATCTACCCCATAAATCGATTGGTTATCGAGGAAGCGCTTATCGAAATTTCGCTGAAAAGAAAAATTCCGTCGCTTATCTTGATGATTTGGGAACAAGCTTTTTAAACCGTTCAAGTTAAAAAGACACGGCTTCCAAATTCTCTGTAATGAAGACTTTCTACGACAAATACGAGGTCAATGCTGACATGGGCGAGGGATACGGTCCCTGGAAGATGGGACCTGATGAAGAAATCATGCCTCTTATCGATGTTGCGAACATTGCATGTGGCTACCACGCTGGAGACCACTCAATTATGAGAAAGACTGTACAACTTTGTAAGAAGTATGGTGTGAGAGTAGCTGCTCATCCTGGTTTGCCTGATAAAATGGGTTTTGGGAGAAGATTCATGGCGATCGAGCCTGATGAAATATATGATTTGATCATGTACCAAGTTGGTGCTCTTAAAGCATTCTGTGATGTTGAAGGAGTTCCTGTCGAATCTTTGGGACCTCATGGCCAACTTTACTTCTATATGCGTCTGAATGATGATATTTTAGACGCTGTATGCAGAGCTGCTCGGGATTTGAATCTTCCTGTCACTGGTACAAGGTCCGAAAAATTCAGACAGAAATTTGCTGACAGAGGAGTGGTACTTTTGGAAAAGTTCTTTGCTGACATTGATTGGGATACTAACGGAAACTTAGCCCACTTCTCTAAATGGACCAAAAAGTCTTCGGAAGAAATTGCTCAACGTTTTAAAAGAGCTGCAATTGAAGACAAAGTCGAGTGCTGGGATGGGAAGGACTACACTTTGGAATTCAATGGCAAGCCCTTTTCTTTGGGTATACACTCTGATTTCCCAAACGCTGTTGAAAATATAGCAGCTGCGAGAAAGGCCTGCGACGAACTCAACGAAAAGTTGAATATATTAGGTTCAAGCTAAACTAACAAATAATTTATTTGCTCTGGCAACCTGGGGCCAATGTACATGAACCTTCCCACCTTGATTCTGTTCCCAAACCTTTTGTAAAAGCTCAATGGCCACCAAAATATTTCCTGATCCTATTCTGTCATAGAGAGCTCTCATGGAAGAAAGAAGCCAGCTTCTCACTTCTTGACTAACGGTATCAATAGCTAAAATAAATAGAGGAAACAATAATGCAGGATCCATAATAGTTCCGAATAACTGCTTTGTAGAGTTCATCATTCTTCCAACTATGACAGTTGTTCTTATACTGACTGGTGCCTCAAAATACACACATTGTCTTAAGTGAAGCCTGGCAGCATCCTTGAGCAACGAAAAAAAAATTTGGTGATACTTATACGAGCCAGTCAGAATCATATCCTCAGTTGGATCGAGTGGCTGGCATTGGTCAATTCTCTGTTCAATAATTTCAGCTTCTTTACAGATTTCTTCAAGATGTTGATGGCCTTTGGACTTCAAAATTCTCTTTGATAAGTGAAGTATATCCCCAAGAATCTTATAAACACCTCTACAAATACCCATATAAGCTTCAGGGACAGTGTCCGTAATATTGGTTACTCCTGGTGCATCGGCAGCGCTTATTTCGCTAGCCTCATCCAAAAGCAAAAGTGATGGTGCAGTAACTTCATGGTATAGCAAATTATACTTTAGGAATACAAAGTCACTCGAGGCTTCGGAAGAATGGTGCTGTTTGAGTACTCGCTGGGCCATCAGAAGGTAATTAATCCAATTGGAGCAACAATCTTTGTTTTCAAAAGCAATCAATATAAGGAGTGTGGCTAAAGAAACTTCCACCAGAGTAGAGTTGTTCTCATCGAAGAGTGATCTTAACCTTTCATGGGCTCGCATGAGAAGACGTTGCTTTAGAGCCACAAACGAGTCATCACCATTCTTCTCAAAGTGAAGACAAACCCACGCCAACAATGCCTCAAGCACCATGGTGTCATGCGATGCAAGAGGAATATATGTTGAAACTAATGGACTGGAATCTTTTCTACAGGTGCTGAAAGTCGGGGCCATTCTATGGCAAAAGTATGCCAACAACAACTCAGCCGATTCCGCCGAAACAAATTTGGGGAGAGAAAACCGATAGTGGATACTT
This sequence comes from Keqinozyma sinolaborantium, assembly GCA_039762375.1. NCBI lineage: Eukaryota > Fungi > Ascomycota > Pichiomycetes > Serinales > Debaryomycetaceae > Keqinozyma > Keqinozyma sinolaborantium. The sequence continues at coordinate 30,686 of JAQRFW010000026.1, read as the reverse complement.
GACTTTGGGCTACCCATAGAAAATGTCACTGTAAGTTCACTAATAGCGTTTGTCATCATAAACGGCTGTTCATGTTTGGAACTGTTCTGATCTTCTTCAGAGTAAGACTTGTTCAACAACATTAATTCCTGGCCCTCGGGGGTGATTCCCATCTCTTCAAGAGCCTCACCTCTGATGGTGTAATCTCGAGGAGAGATTCTAGGCGACAACGACATCATTCGAGCAAGAAACTGCAACGAATCGGTCTCAGAGTTGTCTAGAGCAAAGTCTGGACTGGGGTCAATAATGGGTTCGTTGAGGTTTTTTGTAGTAAATTCCAGATCTGTGTTCGTTATCAGTAAATTCTCCTGCTGAATCTCTATAGGTTTATTTTTTCTTTGAACGATAGGAGTCTGTTTCTTTGGAGCTGGCTTTGTCGAGGCCTGCTTCTCGGTATTTTTGTTGGGGTCACCGGGGATGAAGGTCGTTCGGGTGGTCCCATTTGCAGTTAGGCTCTGGACTTCCCAATATTTGTGGGTATATTGACATTCGATTTTCAACCGCTGACACCTTTCACACTGGGGTTTGGTGAGGTCACACTTCTTCCTATGATGTTAGTTTTTTCCTGGAGCTCGACAAGAACATACTTGCGCCTTCTGCAACCGATACAGCCGTTTTTAGACCTGGTAAACTTCTTAACTCTCATTATTGAGAAATCGAGTCTCGGTGATTTTTATTTCTTATCAGTAGATCCGGGCTAATGACCATTGAGATCGATTAACTTTAATTATAAAAGTTCTATATATACGAGAATATCGTCTGGAAGAACCACAGACTTCTCTTCTATGGCTAGCTTGGTGACACGATATTCGGCACCTGGCTCAGAATTTAAAATTATGGGGATTTCTGTTTTCATTGCCTCAAGCACCACTACGACCTCACCGTCTTTGATGATATCGCCAGGAGCAACTTTGATTTGGAAAACACTAGCAGCAACCGTAGATTTTATAGTTTCACTCTTTGAGGTGTCGAGTTCGACCTTTTTGGCTTTTTTGGCAATTCTTGTCTCTTCTTCCCATTGAGCCTTGAGTAAATTATCTTCATGTAAAAGTGCTTCCGCAGCTTTCATTTGCTTTTTTCTGACTTCAGCAACCTCTTCTTTAATTGACTCGGAGAATTCATAGTATTCACGGAGATCAAACGTAGTTTCCTCGAACTCTAAACTGTATTTTCCAATGACGTTCAACTCATGTAATCGATCAACAGTTTCTTGATCCGCTTCATACATCTCAACTTGGTCGAATGGCTGAAGAAACCAGGGAAGTCCTTTGTCAAAGTTTTTTCTCATGGCATAGGTATCCCAGTAAGCACTCTGGAGACCAATTCCCCAAACCATATAACCTCCAGGCCCATCTACTGCTCTCATACCTTGAACGACACTACCCGTGGTGATGGACCCTGCTGGACCCCAGATTCTAGGTGGATTGTACTTACCAGAAAGAAAGCTCATGCGTGGATCTTTATGAACCATAATAGTAGATGCACAGAGGAAAGAAACAGCCACAATAACCTGGGGATTTCCAAATGCTCTCTTCTTGAATTCCTCAACTGTTTCAATACAACTCGATTTCATCACGTATTTTAAGTTGCTTGGTAAATATGAGGCGTATGGTCTTTGGGTTATCATGTAACGGTCAATTACTTCTTTTATAAGTGAATGATCCAAGCATACCGGAATCCTTATCTTCCTCGAGGGTATAATAAGTTCGTGATCGAACAGCAAACGTTTATCAATATCGACCAAAGCTTCTATAATCTGAGATCTTGGCGTGATATCACTGTCAAACATAATTGTTAATGAACCATTCGAAGTTTCCATTCTCAATATTCCACTGGATACTTCTGACTGAGCTAACTCAAGTTTCATTTTGTATAATCTACCACAATTAGCCAAAGAAAACTTGGTCACATTATGATCAACAATAACTGCCCATTCTCCAGCTTGTCTGATATTGATCTCGGGCATCACATGTGTCTGTTTTCTTGAGTATAATATCACGTCATCTTCTTTGATTTCTGAATAGGAAATCTCATCATCAAATTTAACAGAAGTTTCTTTTGGACGCAGTGATAAAAGCTCAAAAAACTCTTTTCGTTGAGCTCTGAGCTCAAGAGCATCTTCGTAGGACACATTCTTGAAGCGAAGCTTAGAACCCACTCTTGCCTGGCCGAACTTCCACCAATCAGCCTCTATCGGAACAATAGGTGAAATGAAACCGCTCAAAGTAATTCCATCTGGCCCTGCAATAACAGTACTATCAGCGACAATACTGACTCCTCTGTATGGATAAATGTATTCAATGATGTTTGAGGGGTGATTTCCACCATCTCCTCCATGGACTCGAGAAAAATGGCATTTAGGCCCATCGAGTGCAATCGAACCTCTTGTAGAATTAGGATTCACAGTGTATGAACTCTCGTACAAAGTTTGGCGCCCTTTGTCTGAAAGAATATCATTAGAGGAATGAGGTCCATTCAAGCACCGAATGACCCATTCATCTGTAGCATAACTCGGAATGAGCAGCGATGGCAATTTATAGCCTACTGTCACTCCTTTGATAGCTTCATGTTGAACTAATTCGATGAAATCACCAGTAAGGAACTTTCTTCCTTGGTAACCACCCATCTTGATTGCAGGGCTGGTGCTTTTGGAGCCAAGATATGTGGCAACATTAGGCAAACCACCTTTTATAGCCAAATATGCTTTATCGCCATTTTCCTTTGTACGGTAAATCTCCACAAAAGAACCAGCTGGAACCTTGATCTCTGACCATAAAGGTTGAGCGTCTCCATTGATTCTAAATTCAAATTTTGGGCCGCAAAGAGCAATGGTAGCAGGTGAATGAAATATTAAGCTTGGCCCTTCCATTATTATTTCGAGAGTTTCGGCGTCTTTGTCATTACCAACAATCATGTTGGCCATTCGAGAACAAAGGTCGTCCAATGGGCCACTTTTAGGAATTCCTCCATTAAATTTAGTTCTACCAGGAGTGTCTTGAACTGTAGTGAAAGTTCCGGCAGTCTTGAATTGAAGAAGATTGGGTTGAAATTCAAGGCTGGCCAATGAATTAGTTAAAGTTGCTCCCGATTTGAACAATTCTGTTTTCAAGACGAATTCTAAATATTTTAAATTGTTTGGAGGTCCATGAATTTTCGTATTTGACAAGGCATTGATCATACCTGAGGTAGCAAGTTGTCTAGTTGGTGCCCATACCATAATTTTTGCCAACAAAGGATCAAAGAAAGGAGTGACATTTGTCCCGGTTCTGATCCAATGGTCAACTCTAACAACAATTTCAGATGTGGTTACCTCTTCAGGCAATTGTACTTCTTGAAGAACACCGGCACAAGGAGAAAAATCTTGAGCGGGATTTTCAGCGTATACTCGTACTTCGATCGAATGACCTTTTGGTTGAAGACAATCATCTGACTCAATGTCTGTCATTTCATGAAGCATTTTCAAAGAGATTCCTCCCTCCTCGGACAATTCAAAATCTGCTTGAATCAACATCATTTGAACAAGATCTACGTTGTAGGTAAGCTCAGTAATTCCGTGTTCTACCTGTAAACGAGTGTTCATCTCGAGAAAGTAAAAGTTGCCTGTCAGGTCGTCGACCAAAAACTCGACTGTTCCTGCCGATTTGTACTTAACAGCAGAAGTGAGCTTGGCAGCTGATGCTGCAAGTGCCTCTCGTAAAGACTTACGAGAACACAAATTCTCAGAGATAAATGGAGATGGCGATTCTTCAATCACTTTCTGGTGTCTTCTCTGAATCGAGCATTCACGTTCTCCCAAAACAGCGACATCTCCAAGTCCATTACCAAAGACCTGAATCTCCAAATGACGACTTTTCTCGACGTATTTCTCCAAGAATATCGAAGTATTCTTGAAGAGTGTGGCACTTCTACTGAAAACAGAATTAAAACCATCTTCAATTTCTTCAGGAGAATGACACACTTTCATACCCATACCCCCACCTCCTGCGGATGCTTTAAGAAGGACCGGATATCCTATTTTGTCCGCTTCTTCGAGAGCCGCATCCACGGTGTAAATCAAATCAGAACCTGGAACACAAGGCACACCTGCATTAAGAGCCAATGATCTAGCGATATGCTTCAAACCAAACTCCTCAATCGTCTCAGGAGATGGACCAATAAACTTAATGCCCAATTTCTCGAGTCTTTCGGCGAATGGAGCATTTTCACTCAAGAAACCATAACCAGGAATTAAAGCATCAGCACCAACGTCTTGTACTATTTTGATAAGATTATCTTGATCAGTGTAAGCTTGACTACCTGAACCTGAGAGCAAAATGGAATCATCTGCTTCTGTCACATGAGGTGAAGTCGAATCTTCTTTGCTGAATACCGAAACGCTGAAAATTCCGTTCGCCTTGCATGCCTTGATTATTCTTGAAGCAATCTCGCCTCTATTGGCAATGATCACCTTCTTGATACGTTTGAATTCGTATTGGAGCATTTTGTTGGAAGTTGTGTTTCCAATGGTCAATTTAAACTAGTACATTTCTTATCGGAATTTTCAATAGCTCTTTTTGGGATTTTAGGCGCTTTTCAGTATTTACCTTGACTAATGGAAATTTTATTTTAATCTATGCGAGGCACAACCGAACTTAAATCGACGCTATTACGATCAATATAATAATTCAAATCTCATTAACTAACTCCTATTAACTTTACTTAGAATCTACACTCTTAACAGCTACTTCCCTAACTTCTGAAAACGAAAGTTTTTTTTCAGCGTCAGCAGAGTCGTTTTCGACTGATACGCTGTCTAAAACGTCAAGGTCGCCATTTTCGCCGCTGTCACCTTCTGGAACTGTCCAGGCAACGTAGGTAGCAATAGGAACCGTAATCCAGAAGGCTCCGGCCGCAACAGCCAAATTTGTAGTGTCACTCTTGTTGACCACACCCACAAGGTATGACAAGACACCGCCTAAAGATTCAAGACCTCTAATAACTGCAATAACGTAAGTCATCTCGTTACTCTTGAAGCAGTACAAAGTCGAAACCCACCAAACCCAGTTGAAAACAAATTCCACGGGAATTTTGAAAATTTGGTATGGAACATAAGCATTGACGTAGTAAGGAGAATCAGCCCAGTCCAAGTCATGAAGACCGTGATCTTGGATGTATTTTTGAGCAATAAAGGCCCAAATGAAGTACGCAGTTAAGAAGCAAACGATGATGACCCATGAAACTCTGGCCTTTGTCTTGTTGGAAAATCTTTGGATATCCAAGCACCAAGTACCAAATAAATCAGCACAAGCACTGACCACAGCAGCTAGCAAAACATTCAAAGATCTGGATCTGACACTAAAGTTGTGAACCATGTAGTTACCTTGCCAAGTCTTGTACCAAGAGTTGGTTAACATAATGGGTGCAAGAAGCATGATTTCTTTTCTCTTTGCAATTCTCCAAAAATTTACAAGCATTTGTTTAGTAGTTTCATTGGTAACATTGGTAACAACTTTAGTACCATCTTTTCTAATAACTTTGTGAGGTGGAGCAAGAAGAAGGGCCCAAATGACACCAGTAGCTTGAATTGCAATAAGCACGACATAAGTGTTTAAAGACACTTTACCAGCTTTATTGTTCTTTACATTCAAAGAAACAGTAATGATACCAGCGATAATGGATCCCACTTTGTTCAAAGCTTGCCAAATTCCAATGAACAAACCTCTTCTATTTTTTTCAGGATAAGAAAGAGCCACCAAAGCTTCGGCCTGCCAAAGAGGAGCACTACTTAAACCACAAGTAATACCACCAAAAATAATAAACCATTGTTGACCAGTCTTAGAATTGTAGTAAAGACCAGCAGAGTAAAAAATGTAACCTAAACATCCAACAAAGACTGTTAATTTAATTCCCCATTTATTCATCATAACAGCAGTTGCTGGGGCTAAAAGCACCATAAGACCATAAGATGTACATGTAGCAATGTAAGCAGTAGTAACAGATTGTAAGCCACCAGCACCCAAGTTTGAAAGTGCAACCCAAATACCGGGTTGAGTAAAAGAGATAACACCAATAAGCACAGCTTGTGTTAAAGAAGCACGATATATTCTATGAAGTTTTTCCATTATCGATTTTGTAATGCATGGATGAACTTTTATATGAGTTTAAGTCCAAGACTACAACGTGAGATTATTGTTATCAACAATTTTTTCAACATTTCAGGCGCTTCTGAGAACATAAAAGGAAATATTGATGATAAGATGAGAAAAAGATAAGGTGTTTTTTTTATATGTTTAAGATAGCGGCTAGGTGATTCTTTCAGTTCAACTTTCCGATCCTGATATTTGGTCTTATCGGTTTAATTACTGTTTTCATCTCGCGATATTCATAAGTATTAGCCCATTTATAGGAAAAATCGATCCGATTGTACGATTTTTGCCTAAACGTGATTAGCATGTAATTTAGGTTCTGCCAATCGCGTATCCTAATGGCAATCTATATAATCTTAAATTGAATAGCTAGCTGTTCAACTAAAATTACGGAAGTTGTGCCAAATCGGGCCATATTAGCGACGTTTCCTGTCAAATGAGTCTGATGTCAAAATACTGTTGATTTTACCAAAATGACTTCATGGATACTACTATACACATTGAAGAAATACCTCTAAGAAGGTCTAGTTCATCATCGTTGGCTTCCAGTATTTCGTCTTATAATTATGGTGAGGGTTATGAAAGAGACGTGCCTTTAGAGCTCACCAACATCACAAATGAAGCCATTTCTCGACTGATCTCGAGAATCCAATCTCAAAGATCTTCTATGAGAACAGATCCAAACGACCAAGAACAGGCAAGGGTGGATCTCGAACATAGCTTGAAAAAAATAGATTCGGTGAATGATGCCAAATATTCGAGATTCAGCGACAAAACAAAACTTGTTTGTCTTTCTGTGGCAGCAACCTCAGGGTTCTTGTCACCTTTGGCATCTTTGACGTTTTTGCCGGCCGTTCCAGAGATCGCTCGGCAGTTTGGCACTACTGTTGAAGTTATCAATGTTTCGAACGCTTTTTACTGTGTCATGATGTCTTTGTCCCCTTGTTTGTTCTCTCCTTGTAGCGATATATACGGAAGGAGAATAATGTTCCTTATATGTGCAAGTTTATTTGCCATCTCCAACATTTTGGTGGCAGTAGCTCAAAATCTACCAATGTTTTACGTTTTCCGATTGACTACAGCACTTTTTGGCACCTCCTTCTTCAGCATAGGAGGACACATAGTAGGAGACTGCTATCATCCAGTCCAGAGAGGCAGAGCTATTTCTTTTGTCGTCTCTGGTGCTCAAATCGGTACTGGATTTGGACCCGTTCTTGGTGGAATTATCGTCAACTTCACTTCCTGGAGAGTCATATTTTGGGTCATGGCTGGTATAGGGTTAGGTGTTCTTGCCATAGCTGTGTTTTGTCTCCCGGAAACCGCCCTACAGACTAAACATTCTATTGTCCTTGCCGAAGCCCGTAAGGACAACCCTAAGAAAAAAATTGTGTTCATATGGTTTAACCCTCTCAAAATTATGGCTGCTTTGAAATACCCAAACCTCTCCATCGATGGATTTATCAGCATTGCTGTCGTTTATAACATGTTCATGTTGGTAACACCCATCAGATCTGTTCTAGCACCTCGGTTTAACTTGACTTCTCCTATATACAGTGGATTGTTCTATCTTGCTCCTGGAATGGGGTATCTTATTGGTAGCTTCATAGGAGGTCCGTGGGCCGATTACACCGTCAAAAAATGGATGAAGAAAAAGGGTAGAAGAGTACCTGAAGATCGATTGAGAACTGTATTAATACCTATTGGTCTTATGTATCCTGCTGGTATGCTTGTATATGGCTGGTCAGTTGATAAAGAAGTCGGTGGAATGACTGTTCCCATCATTTTTATGTTTATAACTGGTATTGCCCAATGTTGCATATTTCCAGCTTCAAATGCCTATTGTGTCGACTCTATGCCGGAGCTAGGAGGAGACGGCATTGGAAGTAGTTATTTCTCTCGTTACTTGGCTGCTGCCCTTGCTTCAGGTACTTGTCTCAAAAGCATTAACAATATTGGTGTCGGATGGACTTGCACTATCGGAGCATTTGTTTTATACGTTGGGTTTGCTTGTGCTTTGATACTTATCTATTGGGGTGAACAAATAAGAACTCAAGCTTTGATAAAGTATGGACTCAGACAGCCCGACGAAATGAAAACATCCTAATTTACGAACCCTGGCTTATAACCCTGTACAATTTTAGCATCCAATGACTTTTTTATTGGAACATACGATTAATCTTCTATATTATCCATAACATTATGCACTATTTCGTTTTAAGGAAGTATTATTTGTAGAATCAAGAGGTCTACGACCACCTAAAGCTGCCCAATATTGATTTTTGGGGTAACAACTTTTTTGTCTGTAAAGAGTTGAACTTTATTGCAGACCCTTTTAACCAACGATCGCCGTAATGAGAGCTAAGTTTTGCCAGCAAACTTCTCATCGGCGGTTCAGCACCTTTAAGTATGCAGGTCTGAAGACCTTATCGCTTAAAATTTACTATGTAGCCAACGAAACAGATAAATCAATTCAATGGTCCTCCGTCACAAGCTCCAGTCATCAGCTTATTGTGCTGACGTGTTCACTTATAGCTACCACATGCCTAGTAAATCTCCCCTAGTCTAAATAGTTCACTTTGGATAAACGAATTCAACACCCTTTCCCGATAAGGTTTAAGTTGCATAATCGATCAGAAGCTGCATGAAATTAACGGTATTATTTTTTAGCTTATGGTGGGTTACGCCTGAAAATCTCGTCAAGTGTGGGAATGAGGTAAAAAAAAGCTTAGGCGGTATGTCGATCTTTACCCTATTCATCACTGCACGGAATTTTCGACCAAAATAGAACAAATACTAAATTCGAATTAGTGAACTACCACACAGTTGTTTACCAGAATTCTGTGCTTGTAGTCCGAGATGAGAGCCAAGACCCTGTAATACACGATTGGCCACACGAACACTTTTGCGTAGATGTTTTCGAACGGCCGCATTCTAACTTCTAATCCACTAGTTATGCAGGGTGCTCAATCCGGTAAGGTCCATTTCAGTTAAACAACTGCACCGCAGATCGCCATCGTGGATCATTGACCATGTCTAACATTAGCTGGTCCATCGAACACTCTCAAAACACTCAACATGGTCTTCCTGTTGCTCATAGCCGTGCTTTGGACGTTGGTTGCCGGTGAAACCATAAATTCCGACACCGTTATCGACGACCAAGCGGTGGTTTCTTATACCAATTTGGTCAGTGTGGAAAATTCATTTCTTTCCATAATCAATGCCAGAGTAATAAATTTTGGTGGAATACCTCCAGACCAAGGGTTGTCGCTCAACAATGCCCAGTTCTACTATTCTCTACTAAACGAGGGACCTGCATTGGGTGCTACCACTCTCAGCATGCCACTGGGCCAATTTGATATTGGGCCTGGGTCCACAGCAGTTTTTCAAAACGTCAGATCGGACTCTTCACTTTCACTCCAGCTCTCTGGAGTCACTTTGGTCAACCAAGGCAATTTTTTCAGCTACCAAAACACTTTGGCTTCGACGTTTTTTGATGATGTGCATAATTCCGGTGTAATGGTATTCGAAGGAAATATCGACGCTTCAGTAATGAACATCTACACCAACGACTTGGACAATTCTGGAACAATCTGTATCACTAGTTTTCGGATCTACAGTCCTTTCTACGAGGGTGGTGGCTGCATAGATATTGGTGAACATGGCGAAGTTCGATTCGAGCCGTTGAATGAAGCTGGACCCCAAATATTCTACATGAGCTCTACGGACTCATCAATAAGAGTATACCCTACTCCTGCTCCGTTTGTCTATCGGATTTTCGGCTGGGGCGACGGAAGCACTGTGAGTGCTGATGGTGCTACTATTACTTCTTTTGATCTTGATGGTGATATCTTGACATTGAACAGTGCTGTTGGCCAAGTATTATTGGACATCGGTCCGGGTTATGATGAGAGCCTCTTCACCTTGAGTTCCGACCTGGGATCTGTCACTTACGATGGTCCCACGCCAGCATTTGAAAGACCAACAGAGTGCCAGGTTTGTCCTTCATTCCCGGAAGTTCCCACCGTGGTGCCAGACGAACCCTCTAGCGAAGATGACTCTAGCTCCATCGAAGATTCCAGTTCCATCGAAGATTCCAGTTCCATCGAAGATTCCAGTTCCATCGAAGATTCCAGTTCCATCGAAGACTCAAGCTCAATTGAAGACTCCAGTTCAATTGAAGACCCAAGCTCGATTGAGGACTCCAGTTCTATCGAAGATTCAAGTTCCATCGAGGAATCTAGCTCTAGCGAGGAATCTAGCTCTAGTGAGGATTCAAGTCTGATAGAGGAATCCAGTTCTATAGAGGATTCTTCATCAAATGACACAATTTCCTCTGAAACAGACGACAGTTCAAGTTCAGAAGAGCAGAGTTCTTCTACGATCGATTCAAACTCTCTGGAAGAGCCAACTGCATCAGAAGAAAGCTCCAGCATTACTGATGACAGCAGTTCTGAAGAACCCTCGAGCATTACTTCAGACTCGTCAAGTACAGAAGATGGATCCAGTAGTACTGAAACATCAAGCGACACAGATGAACAGAGTTCGACTTCGGATACCTCTAGCATACCAGAAACATCTTCTGCAGTTTGTCCTGGATGCACAATTTATACCACAACTTTCACATCTACTCTTGAAGATGGGAATGTTTCTACGGGTTCTGGTGAAGTCATTATCACAACTGACTCAGATGGTGATGTCACAACCACTACTAATATCTTTGACGATTGCCCTGAGTGTACTGACTACACCACTACGTTTACGACTACTCTTGAAAATGGAAGTATATCCACCGGTACTGGTGAGGTCATAATCACCACCGATGTGGACGGTGAGCTCACTACGACTACAGACATTTTCGATGATTGTCCAGAATGTACTGATTATACTACCACTTTTACCACCACTCTTGACAACGGAAGTACATCTACAGGTACAGGTGAAGTTATAGTAACCACAGACGGTGATGGAAATCTTACCACTACAACTGATATCTTTGATGATTGTCCTGAATGCACCGACTACACTACTACTTTCACCACAACTCTAGACAATGGAAGTATCTCTACGGGAACAGGGGAAGTTATTGTTACAACGGATGCAGACGGTGATCTCACGACTACAACTGATATATTTGAAGACTGCCCAGGATGCACTGATTATACCACCACATTTACTACAACACTTGACGACGGAAGCGTTTCTACTGGTACAGGTGAAGTGATAGTCACTACGGACGCGGATGGAGATCTCACCACTACGACTGACATTTTTGAAGACTGTCCAGGATGCACGGACTACACAACGACCTTTACGACTACTCTCGAAGATGGTAGCGTTTCTACGGGCACAGGGGAAGTCATAATAACGACGGATGCAGAGGGCGATCTTACTACTACAACTGATATTTTCGAGGACTGTCCAGAGTGCACAGATTACACTACCACATTTACGACTACTCTTGATGATGGAAGTGTGTCCACTGGTACTGGTGAAGTCATAGTAACCACTGACCAAGATGGAGATCTCACCACAACTACGGACATATTTGACGATTGCCCAGAATGTACTGACTACACTACTACATTCACCACCACACTTGATGATGGGAGTATTTCGACGGGAACAGGCGAGGTGATAGTTACTACAGACGCTGATGGAGATCTTACAACAACCACAGATATTTTCGAAGACTGTCCAGAGTGCACAGATTATACCACCACATTCACAACCACTCTCGACAATGGAAGCATTTCTACCGGAACAGGTGAGGTGATCGTAACTACCGATGAAGATGGGGATCTCACTACCACAACTGATATTTTTGACGATTGCCCAGGGTGTACCGACTATACCACCACTTATACCACCACTTATGAAGATGGGAGTGTCTCCACTGGTACAGGGGAAGTTATCATTACAACAGACGAAGATGGAGATCTCACCACTACTACGGACATCTTCGATGACTGTCCAGAATGCACCGATTATACCACCACTTTCACCACGACACTTGACAACGGAAGTATCTCCACTGGTACAGGTGAGGTGATAGTCACCACTGATGCCGACGGGGATCTTACAACAACCACGGACATCTTTGAAGACTGTCCAGGATGTACTGATTACACAACGACGTTTACCACCACTCTTGAAGATGGCAGCGTTTCAACAGGCACAGGTGAAGTAATCATTACAACGGATGCAGACGGTGATCTCACAACTACGACTGACATATTTGAAGACTGCCCAGGGTGCACTGATTATACCACCACGTTTACCACAACACTTGACGACGGGAGCGTTTCTACTGGTACAGGTGAAGTTATAATCACCACAGACGAAGATGGAGATCTCACTACTACGACTGACATTTTTGAAGACTGCCCAGGTTGTACTGATTACACCACTACATTTACCACCACTCTTGATGACGGAAGAGTTTCTACAGGTACAGGGGAAGTCATAGTTACCACAGACGAAGATGGAGATCTTACCACTACAACTGACATCTTTGACGATTGTCCAGAGTGTACTGACTACACAACGACCTTTACGACAACGCTCGACGATGGCAGTGTTTCCACTGGTACAGGTGAAGTCATTATTACGACTGACGCCGAAGGTCATCTTACAACAACTACAGACATATTCGGTGATTGTCCAGAATGCACTGACTACACAACCACCTTCACCACAACACTCGATGATGGTAGTGTTTCCACAGGCACCGGAGAGGTGATCGTAACTACGGATGCCGATGGGGACCTCACCACCACAACGGACATATTTGATGATTGTCCAGAGTGCACAGATTATACCACTACCTTTACGACCACGCTCGATGATGGAAGTGTTTCCACAGGTACAGGAGAGGTCATTGTTACGACTGATGCCGATGGTCATCTCACGACGACGACGGACATTTTTGGCGATTGTCCAGAATGTACCGATTTCACGACTACAAGAACCTTCACCAATGTTGACGATATCACAACTACAGTTACTGAAAACATTTGTGTGACGACTAAAGGTCCTGGAGAGTTGACGACGATTACGGTCACAGATAATGATTGTACAGTGTGCAGCCATTATTGGAGCACAACTACGAAAGCAGGCTCAACAGTACAATGTGAGGTTACTGTGACTACCTCCCATACCATTGTGGATAAGCGGTTGAAGACAGAGACGTTGGAGATTATTAAAGTCGATGATGAAACTACAACAAAATGCATAAAATGCTACAAAGAGTTCACAACCAGTTGGCTCGATCAAGCTGTCACCGGCTACTACGAAGTCGGTGGCCAGACTACCGTCAAGCATTGTGATAAATGTGGGGATTCTCAGATTGAGGGACACTCGAATACCGCAACCAGAACTGTTGATGTGCAGTTGGCAGAAAGTAACTCAGTGGATGTAGCCAATCCTGCCACACTGGGCAGTTCATCACAGACCCGCGCATCCATTCTTCCCTCTGCATTGGACGGTTCGGGTACACCTGTCCAGGTTTCCCTCTTATCTTTGATATCATCAGTTATATTAATGTTTGTATGAAAATGTATTATAGAATTTTGATCACCCAGGTAGAAATCAGACAATTTCTACAATGTCGAACTACCACTGACCAAGAAAAGCAACTGGTGTGACTTTAGTTGGAGTTCACTGGGCAGTTTTGGTGGCTGCAAAATATGATGCAGTTGCTATAAAATATTTTAAAATAAAAATACGTCAAACCCAACTTTATAGTTAGAATAAATTGGAGTCGGAAACGCAGGAAGAAGAAGAAGAAAGCTGAATACTGCATTTCAAGATATGAGAGGTGTCGGATATATCAAAGATGCCAAGTAATAATGACTAAATTGTTTGACAGGTGTCTTGGCCTGAAAATAATGGTTGACATATATTGAGTCCGAAATTCAATTGTTGAACAACGAAGAGAAAGCCAAGCAAGTACCGTCCAGTGGCGTCTCGAGGGGAGGAGAATTCCTTGTCCATTCTTTAGGTTATCCATTTTTCGTTGGTAATCGATTTGGAACTGTCATTTCGAGGTGGTTCCATTTCTGTGGGTTTATCCATTTATCATTGGAGTCATATTTATGTATTGGAGTCCAGTGGCACATTGTATCTGGGATGTCTGATCCACGAACGGCACACCACAACAGCTATTATCAGCGTTCAGAAATTTACTGTCGTAAGCAATGGATGCCGGTGACAAGGTGTTTACCAGAGACAGAAGGACGTTTAGAGTAGGGATTACAACAGCTACCAGCCGGAGCCCATAACTACAGTACGTTGTGAACCATGATCACATGCCTCGGAGCGGAACAACTGTGACCCGGCTCCATCGGCGTTGAAAAATTGGAACTAGTCTACATAGTAGCAGTCTACGGAACAGCGCACACTACGGGATACCACGGGACCGAAGCGACGGAACGACCAGGGAAACCTGTACCGGTGACACCAGCCACCGGCGATAACCTTAAGCCCTTTTCTGCACATGAGCATTGGCCAGCAGAGAAGCTGCAGCAATTTGAATTAGCGCCAGAGGCAAACCAATTTGGCGCCGCAGACCGTAGACCGTAGACCGCCACCAGTCGGCCACCGTAGACCGGGCCATGTGGACACCCGCTGCCGGGCCCCAGCTCATCGAGCTCATCGCAGGGTCCATCCGTCGTTCCCGTCGTATAAAATTTACGGAGCAGGGTCAGACCCACAGCAGCTACGACTACTACGGGACTACTACGGTGGCACTACGGTGCTTTTTGGGTCCGGCACATGACGGGCTCACTCCGAATAGAGTTTAAGTAAAAGTGAGAAGTGGAATTTACGCTTTATTACACTAGCCTAGCGCCCATTTCTCAGCTGGCCGACCTAGCACCACCGCCCCAACCTTGGCAATGCTGGTGTCCTCCCCCCGAAAGTCCACCGGCTCGCTGAGCCCAGCGTCGTCCACCAAAATGACAAATTTCTTCCACAAGCTCCGGCGCAAGCGGGACTCCATCATCCTGACGTCCTCCTCAGCGTCGTCGCACCGCAAGGGCTTCGGCCGCAGCGGCAGCGTGCGCTCGCGGCGCAACGACGACTCGTACGTCGACACTGAGGACTCCGCCGACTCCGACGACGCCCACGAGTCCGACGCCACCTCCATCAGCCTGTCGTTGTTGCGCTCGACGTCCATGACGTCCATGGACAAGAGCGTGTCGACGCCGGACGACGTTTTCGACAAGACCCGGTTGAACGAGGTGTTGAACGAAAATGTCACGCCCGCCGACGCCGAGAACGTGTGGGACGGCTTCAACCAGAGCGGGTTTGCCATCCCGCGGTACGTGCGCAACACCCGGCGGGGCCGCCAGAGCCCGCAGGTGGTCAAGCGGATGTTTTTGGCCCAGGAGTTGAACCGCAACCCCAGCGAGTCGCCCGAGGCCGCCGAGAAGGGCGCCTCCGAGGCCCACGACGACATCATGAACAACTCCAAGCCCAAGCCCGTAGTTTCCGGCAAGATGAACAAGGAAATCTTCGTGATGCAGTTCAGCAAGGACGGCAAGTACTTGGCGGTCGCGGGCCGGGACTCCATCATCAAGGTGTGGAAGGTGATCTCGTCGCCCTTGGCCCGCATGGAGTCCAACGCCTACAAGAACGAGCATCCCGAGGAGTTTGTCAGCTCCAAGGCCAACAACCCCATCTACCCGTATCTGGAGGTGTTCCACCAGAAGCCGGTGCGGGTGTTCCAGGGCCACGCCAACAGCGTGTTGAGCTTGGACTGGAGCAAAAACAACTTCTTGATCTCCGGCTCCATGGACCGCACCGTCAAGTTGTGGCACGTCGACCGGCCCGACCACTTGGCCAGCTTCGACCACGACGACTTTGTGACCGCCGTGGCCTTCCACCCCAACGACGACCGCTTCTTTGTGTCGGGGTGTCTCGACAACAACGCTCGCCTCTGGTCCATCTTGGAGCGGGACGTGGCCTACACCAAGCACCTTGGCGACGACATGTTGATCACCGCCGCCGCCTTCACCCCCGACGGCGTGCACTGTGTGTTTGGCGGCTTCAACGGCCGACTATTCCTTCTCGAGACCGACGGGCTCGAGATCGACCGCAAGTTCGACATCAAGCAGAAGTCCATCGTGCACCTCGGCCACCGCGAGGGGTGCAAGATCACCAGCATCAAGGTGTTCCAGGGCGACGACGTCAACGCCGAGAGCGTGGCGGCCCGCTGGACCTACTTGATCACCACCAACGACTCCAAGATCCGCTTGGTCAACGGCGAGAACAAGAAACTCGTCACCAAGTTCAAGGGCGTCACCAACACCAGCTCCATCGGGGCTTGCATCTCGGACGACATGAAGTACGTGTTGTCGGGCTCAGAGGACCACTGGGTATATTTATGGGTCAACGACAACTACTTGCTCAACAACAAGGTCAAGAAGATCGTCAAGGACATGATTCACGAGGGCAAGACCCAGCTCAACGACTTGAAGGTCAAGCACAGAAAGTACTACGACTTGATCCACAAGAATAAGTTGTTCCGCAAGCTCAATCTCCACCAGATCTTGGAGGACGACGGCATTGTGTCCAACGTGAACAGCTACTACGGCTCGTTCCACGCCCACCATTCGACGGTCAACTCGGCCATCTTTGCGCCCCAAATCTCCAAAAGACACTTGGAGATGTCGGACGACTTGACGTTCGAGTTGATGAGAAGAACAAAGTTGTTTGCCGAGGTCTTGGAGACCCTTGGGTCGCCCGAGGCCGAAAAGCTCCACTTCGAGCCCTCGCAGGACGAAAACGACGGCATGATAATCGTCACCACCGACGAGTACGGCCTCATCCGCGTTTATAGACATGACCCGGCGTATATGATGAGAACCCGTCTCTTGGAGATGTACAAGGCGTACAAGGACAAGGACTCGCCTACGAAATGTGCGACGCTAAAGAGCGATTTGGTCAAGATCCAGTCGTCAAAGCAGTCGAAAAAGACCCGGAGCTCGAGTCCGTCTCGCGACAACATCAAGGCAAAGCTCCACAGCCGGATGAAGCAGCAGGACTCGAGCCAGAGCGTCCCGTTGTCGAAATCACGATCCAAAAAGGACGCTCGTAATAGCCGATACCACTCGATGTCGCTCTCTATTGTCAATACCAATGACCCTGGGCCTACGCTCGATATTGGCAGAGAAGTCCGGACGCCGTCGTTGGAGAACTTGTCCGACTCGTTGGGCCCCATTAAAGACACAAAGGATGGATTGATCACTCCTCCGGGAGAATACCTGTCTCCAAACTCAAAGACGGTTTTCCCGTCGTTGAACACAGAACAATCCACCCGCTCCATACCTTTGATTATCAACACCCAGCACTTGGACGATGACGAAGAACCCCAGGTTCTCGACTTTGAGACCCCAGTTGATGCTGTCAAAGGCATCCATTTTGATAATGTTGAAAGATGATTATGATTTATATAGCACGAATACACTTCGTTATTTATTCATTACTTTACATACTGACGCTGAGCTCGAGGTCGTCGACGATGATGTCTTCTAGTGGCTCTGGCTCAAGTTCTTCAGGCTGCTGTGGCTCGGGAGATTTCTTCTTCGTAGGCTTCTTTGGCTCCACAGGCTCTTTGGTCTTGTCGTTTTGATCGACTATCTTCAAGAAGTTGCCCTCAAGCTTGCCAGAGTTTAGCTGCACACGCTGCAATAAGAAGTTGTTGACCATACCGAGATTGATCAACGAATAGAGCTTGAGAGTAAATACACACAAGTCCTTTTCGGCTTGCCATATATCTGCTTGTTGCTGCTTCTCCTGCTCTAAACGGACCTTCTCCTTTTGTAAGGTCTTGGTGTCTTCGTCTATCTCGTCGTTTTCGCTATTCTCTTCGTCGCTGTCGAATCTCGATTGGTCTATTACCTCCTCAACGAGAGGGATGTTGACGTCTTCGTCATCTTTTCTGTCGAGCTCGATCTTCTTGTGGCGAGCAAGCGCCGCCTCTTTGACTAAGAACACCCCGAGTAACTGGTATTGCGTGTCCACAGGGATCTCTCTTTGAACGAACTTGGACACTTCAGGTCGGGTGAAGAATTGGTGGAACCCTCCAAACGAGTTGCTGGCCTTGAACTTCATGTAGAACACCTTGAGCGACACCAAAAGGTCTATCAACTTGGTGCTCAAGAGGTTCGTCAACTCGTGCAAAAGCCCAAGCACTGCTTTGGTATCTGCTGTAGATTTCTGCAGAGTCGATGCGCTCAAGTTGTCGTTCCAGAACCCGGTGGCCTTTTCCACGCTGTTGATTTGCGCTAAAATATGGTCAACGGCTTCGAAGACCCAACCGAAGGTCGATTCCATTTCGTAGGCGATCTGGTTTTCGGTTTTGGTCAAAGTTTCAAGGTTCAGAGAGTTGCGGATAAGAATGTAGTCGAGTATAGCGCCCAAAGGCTCCGCCAACTTGGCGATGAAATCGGTTTGAGGCCAGGATTTTGCGAGGGCGCCGATATCGAGCTGGGGAAACACCTGGAAGTTGAACACATCGGTCAAGGGGTCTGCGTTGGGCGAGTTTTCCTGGAGAAGATCCAAGAGATTTAGATAGTTTCCAATGCAGTTCAACTTCGACAACGAGCTGGCCGACAAAGCCAAGTTTTCCACAAAGAGCTTGTGGCCCGTTTCGTCGGCGTCGTCCAACAAACTGCCGCCCAACATGCTTTTGGCCTCTTTGTCCAAGGCCACAGCGATGTCCTGGATCTGGTTGTTGACCTCGGTGGTGAGAAGATGGCTGGGGACCGAATCTGACCCCAAGAGCACGCTGAAGATGCCGTCGTAGAGCTGCACCGACTGGTCGGACTCGAACGTCGGGTACTGCTTCAACAACCGCACGGTGACGGTGTTGTAGGTGTCGACCTGGTTGGCCTTCAGCAACATGGTGAAGATGTTGAGGTCGTCGTCCCGCGAGAGCAACAAGCGCCAGATCATGAGGAACACCTGGAACGACGAGTCGGACCGGTTCAGCACGTCCAAAAGCGGGATAAGCAGCTCCGAGAGGTTGGCGAGCACCACAGAGGGCGTGTCGACGTCGTTGTCGGGTTTCTTCTTGGTGAGAATTGAAGACAAGGCCCCGAGAAGAAAGCTGAGAAGGCACCCCTTGTGGGCGTCCGTCTGCAAGTCGAGAATCTTCTGCACGGCAACGACGCCCTCGTCCGGCTCGTCTTCGCCCAATGACGACACGTCGAGGATGAAGTAGCGAAGAATGGTCTCCCAGGTCTGGGAGTACGCCGCAAACTGGTACAAGTGGCGAAACACCACGCTGGTGGGGCACGACTGCTTTGGCTCTGGCGGCGAGTCCGGGGCCGCATCGAGCAAGATGTCGGCCAAGGACTTCAACTTGACAGCGCCGAGCACATTAAAAGAGTCGCCCAGAAGCAGTTCAATGGCGGGCTCGTTTTGGGCCACGAGCTCATCAAGCTTTTCGGCGTTGACGAGGCTCACGAACCGCGCGTACTCGTGGCTGAGTCGTTCCTCGTGGACGCGGGCAAACCCCGAGCCGGACTCGATGTGCACGAGGAAATTACGGACAATTTGCTTCAGGTCGTCGGGCGTCAAGTAGCCGCTCACGAACATCTCGCCGAGCACGCCGCCCAAGGCGGTGCGCACGGCGACGTCGGCGTCCTTGGCGCTCATGAGCACGAGCTGTGTCTTGAACCGGTCGGAGAACTGGCGCAAGCCGTGGCCCAAGGTCTGGTTGGACTTGTTAAACTGCTTGTAGAGCTTCAAAAGGGCCCTGGCGACCTCTGCGCGCACCGCGTTGGCGGCGTCGGCGAGAAGCAAGCCGAAGCACCGGAGGTACGCCAGCTGGAAGAACATGTCCGGGTACAGAAGCATGCATTTGGCCAACTGGGCCACGCAGTCCTGTCTGACGAGCGGGTCGATGTCGCGGTAGCGGTGGATGAGCGCCGCCTCGGTGACGTCGTCCAAGTGGGCCGTGAGCGCCAGCTTCTGGCTGGTATAGTCGTCGACGACCTTCTGGAGGGCGGCGACTTTGGCGGGGCGGCCGCTGAGAGCGTTTTGGAGCTGGCGCTGGGCCTTCTCGAGCTCGCGCGCCACCATGGCCGCCACCTCGCACAACTCGGCAAGCACCACGAGCACCACGCTCGTCAGCACGTAGCGGAGCGGTCTGACGGGGCTAAGAGACAAAGTTAGAAGCCAGGTGAGAAGCGGCCCCATGAGGCCCAGGTCGGCGTAGAGAAGGCCGCGGTCGCCGCAGAACCGCACGAGCGTGGCGAAGAAGGTCTCGACGTTGCCGCGGAAGAACCGCACCGCCTTGTTGGTGGAGACGTACGGGTACTCGTGGGCCTTTTGGGCCTGGAACGCGAGGGCGATTTCGGCAGCAGTGGCCGGCGCCAGCTCGAGGTCCGCGGTGTCGTGGGGCTGCACCGCCAGCACACAGCCGCAGCTGCGGAGCACCAAGTTGACGGCGGCGGCGGTGGCGGCGGCGGGCTCGGCGTCGAAACGGCGGATCCACGCGAGCGCCGCAGCGTCAATGTCGGCCCCAGGCACCGATAACGTGCGGAAAAGCGAGTCCTCGTCGTCAGGCGACCCGTCCGCGGGGTCAATCTCGACGTAGGCGGTATCAGACCCCGCAGTTCTGGCCCTTTTGGCCAGGTTTTTGGCGGTTTTCGCCCGATTTCTGGCAGATTTCACCAGATTTCCGCCAGTTTTCGCCCGTTTCTGGCCCGTTTTCGCCCCTTTCAGCGCCGTGCTCGACACCACCACAAACTCGTCGTCCGAGCCGTCGCTCGCACTGCCACTCTCGCTCTCGCTGCCCTCGCGGTACAGCACCGGCTTTCGCGAGCGTCTTGTCATGTCGCGATTCGCACATCAACAAGTTTTTCAACACTTTTATGTCGGCCCCAGCTAGCTCCGACCCCACGCCCGCCCCCGAAGAGACCGAGGTCAAGCCCGACGAGCTCGACCTCGCGAGCACGCGCCGCAAGTTCCAGGACAAGGCGGCCGCCTATCTCGCCGAGCAGACCCGCCACGTCGTGATGCCGTCGTTCGCCCAGTGGTTCGACCTTGCCCAGATCCACGCCATCGAGCGCAAGGCCTTCCCCGACTTCTTCGCCGCCTCGCCCTCCAAGACCCCCGACGCCTACAAACACATGCGCGACTTCATGGTGCACTGCTACCGGCTCAATCCGATTGAGTACTTGACCGTCACCGCCGTGCGCCGCAGCTTGGCGGGCGACGTCTCGAGCATCATCCGCGTGCACCAGTTCTTGGAGAAGTGGGGCGTCATCAACTACCAGATCGACCCGCGCACCAAGCTGAGCATCGTGGGCCCGCAGTACACCGGGCACTTTCAGGTGACCTTGGACACCCCGCGGGGCCTCGTGCCGTTTGTGCCGGACGAGCAGTTGCCGTCGCCGCCGGCTGAGGAGGCCGCTGTCAAGGCGGAGGACAAGTCAGATGGAAAGTCTGGCGATGCTGCGGCTGGTGCCGCTAGCGGTGCGGCCATTCCGCTCAACCTCGAGCTCCGCCACAACGTCTACTCCGACGTCGCCGACGCCGCCGCCAACGGCTCCGCCAACTACGTGTGCAGCGTCTCCGGCAAAGACACCTCGGACGTGCGCTACCACAACCTCAAGGCCAAAAACCTCGCCAACACCATCGGGTCCGGCGCCAGCGCCGCCGCCTCCATCTCCGAGGCGTCCTTCCAGCAGGGCCTCTTCCCGCTGAACTTCCAGTCCACCGACTTTGTGCGCATGGCCAAGGACACCGAGGGCGACGTGTGGAGCGAGCAGGAAGTGCTCTTGCTTCTCGAGGGCCTCGAGATGTACGGCACCTACGACTTGATCAGCGGCGCCAACATCAACCAGGTCAACTCCAACTCCAACGGCCAGTGGGGCAAGATCTCCGAGCACGTCGGGTCCAAGACCAAGGAGCAGTGCGTGGTCAAGTTCGTGCAGTTGCCGATCGAGGACCGCTACTTGGCCAAGCTCGTGGGCGGCGAGGCTGCCGCGCCCGCCGTCGACCGCGAGTCGCGCATACTGGAGCTCGCCCCGAAGCACGTGCAAAAGAACGACGGTAAGAAGCTCGTCCAGACAAACGCCCAGGCCAAGGCCGACGAAATCGCCAAACAGACCGACTCGGTCATCGCCCAGATCATCGAGTTGTCGTTGGAGAAGTTCGACCTCAAGCTCGAGGCCCTCAAGTCCTTGGAGACCAACATGATCTCGGTCGAAAACAAATTGAACCTCGAGAGAAAACAGGTGCTTCTTGAGAGATGGCTCCAGTACGAAAGAGTCTACAAGTTCAAGCAGCAGCACCAAGACAACCCCGAGTTGGCGGCGTTGGCTGACGACCTCTTAAAGCCCATCAACCTCTCGGTGGTCAACTCCAAGTTCACCGAAAAAGTCCAGTTGACCAAGGAGGAAATCGACAGCAAGGCCAAGGAGGAACAGTTGAATAACTTGCCTTTAAGTGTAACAAAACCAAAAGCCTACCAATTTTGGTCTGGTTAGTTGTATAGTATAATAGATCTACATGTTTACCCGTTGTTATATTACTAAATACTCCAAAAGTTGATACCCTTTCCCCTTTATTGGCTCGACTCTTATGGTTAAAGTTGTGTGTGTGTAGAATTAACATTCTAAGTGCTCTTGGCTGCGGCCTTTTCGTCGGCGAGAGGTGCCTTCTCTTCTGACTCGTGGTCGTCGAGCTGGCCCAATCCCTCTTCCTTGACTCTAGCGAAAAGGGCTTCTTGTTCTTCTTTAGATAACTCGTCCTCCTTCTTACCCTTGATGTGGTACATAGGATTCAACTGTCTCAACTTCAAGTTCTTGGTGAATGGCAAGTGGCCGGTCTTTTCCTGGTACAACATCAAAAAGAGAATGGCGATAATGGCAATCCAGTAAACGTTGTAAGAGATGACCGATCCGTAGGTAGCAGAGTTTTGCCAGCCGAACAAGGCGTTGAAAATACCCCAACCGTGGTCGATCTCTGGGTTGCAGCAGTTAACGTGCCAAACAGACTTGGAGATGTCGTAGGAGCCCGGACCAGATCCCGATTCAGATGCGTCTCCACCAGATTTCTTGTTGAACTGGTAAGTCTCGAAGAACCAGACAGATCTCGAGAACAAACCGGCGGCAATCAAGTACAAGAAAGCAGTAGAGATCACCAAGAAGATCTGTAAAGAAACGGTGGAACCAGAAAAGTACAAGAAAAGACCACAGGCCGATCCTGCCAAAAGACCACAGATAACGGCAAGTGGGAAGGACGAAGCAGGGCTATTGACACCAACACCTCCGATGAAAACAACCGCTTCCAAACCTTCTCTCAAACAGGTAATGAAGGGTAAAATAAACATGGCATATTTTTTAGAATAAAAGCCAATGTTAAATCTCTTGTTTTTATCAGGGGTGGCTAAAATAGACTTGGCCAACTTGACTCTCCATTTCTCTTGCATCTTGTTAATTCTCAACATGGCAAGACCCATGAGAGAAATTAAAATCGTTGCAATAAGACAGAAAACACCTTCCCAGATATCTTCAGAATTGCCCCAAATATCTTTTTTCAATCCGTAAAAGGCACCGATGAAAGCACATCCAAGAATAATACAGATACCAACGCCTAGCGCGGTACCTAGCCAAATTTGCCGAGTTAATCGCTTATAGACTCTTCGAGCGTCGTCAGAATCGGTGGGGTGGGAACCAACACCTTGTTTGACGAACGCAAGCAAGACCGAGACGATAACAGCGGCCTCAAGGGTCTCTCTGAAAACCACAAAGAACACTTCGACGTTAAATACGTCAACCATACTAGCCGAATAAAGAGGGTATGAAGATTTTTCAGGAAAGCAAATCCTTTTATATTGAATTTTTTATTAGTATGCTATTATTAGAGCCAAGCTTTTTTGGGCTGTCTAATAAGTGGCTCAATGTGTCGATGAAAAAGATAACTACGTTTTGGGCGACGGGGATGCTTGGCATGCTGAATTCCACGTCTGGCTTGAGTATTTTATCGGAAACACCTTTTCAATCCGGATATATTTTCGTAAATCTTTTGGAGATTAATCGACTGATGGGCGCTCTGGTGGGTTGATGAGCGGGCCGGAATGTGTTAAAAAGGGACCTCAGTTCTCTAACATAGCTCAGGCACACCATCCAATGTGCCGAGATTTAAAGCCAAAAGCATTTTGAACTCTGGGATCGAGTTGGACTGTTTTTTATTGATATCCAGTTTAAACAGGTGTAGAGAAGTGTAAAAATTTTAGTCCAATCAAGGTTGCTGCTCAACTGACATATTTTGACAGCTGGTTTCTTAGTGGCCAGTTCGTAGCCGTAGACGATCGATATTATTGCATGTTTATTCCTTGTTTCTACAAGTTTACGATTTATTTGCAAAGTACTCTAATGCTAAGCCATAAATTGGCTTATGAAATTTACCTATTATTCGGGTAAAAATACCTTATTTTAGGTTCACGGCATCTTTGACGTTGATTCCAGGAAAGCTGGGCGATCGTCTTGGTACTGTCAACTCGACTGGACGACAGAATATGAAAAGGATGGAGCTGTTGAGAGGTGCAGCACTAGAGTCGCCTGGTTCAATGTGGTGAAAAAATACACTTTATCTAGAATAATATTAGATCTCGTACACCGTAAACCCGATTATAGTTTACTTTGTGGTAATTGGCCCTATTCTGCTGCAGGAGAACAGCATCAGCGTTGGCCACTCAAACGGTCCTCCAACGGAATTATTTTATTTCGAGTGCTATTTTTAACTGGATGGGCATTGTCCGCCCGAAGTCGTATGCACCTGTAGATTCGTAGCACTTGCGATGGAGTTGGAGGCCAGAGATGGAGCAGAGTTGGCTAGAGCTGATGGTCAGAGTCGATGGATCGGCAGTCTCTGACGTAGGGTCCCTTTAACCTTTTACTTTATTTCTTGTCTATGAAGATTTAAGTTAATTCGTCCCTGGACCATTGAGGGTAGCCTGCTGCCTGTTCAGGTTCCACTGGTCTGCTGGGCCGTCGGTGATAGCCGTCGACAGTCGGTGGCAGCCAGCTGGCCCATAGCTGTGTCGGGCCCGAGCCGGTCTAGAAATACGACTCTCTCTACGACTACAGCGACTATTCCAGACTCCACCTCCAGCACGACGCCCGTACCACCTACAGCACGACGCCCGAACCAGATACACAGCACGACGCCCGCATCCCCCACAGCTCTACAAACTACCCCAGATTCCGCCTATTTATTGGCCAGTGCTCACTGAAAAATTAATGTCTCTTAAATACACCGATAGCGCCAGAAAGATCTTGTGCATAGGGCGCAATTACGTCGCCCACATCAAGGAGCTCAACAACTTGCAGCCGCAGCAGCCGTTCTTCTTCCTCAAGCCTTCGTCCTCGATTTTGAAGCCCAACGAGGGCCCGGTGCTCATTCCCAGTGGTGCGGTGGTCCACTACGAGGTCGAATTGGCTTTTGTTCTCGGCCAGGACTTGAAGAACTTGCCCGCCTCGTTCTCCAACGAGGAGGCGCTTGCTGCCATCGATGGCTACGCCTTGGCGGTCGACATGAGCGCCAGAAACGTCCAGGATGAGGCCAAAAAGAAGGGCCTTCCCTGGTCCATCGCCAAGGGCTTCGACACCTTCCTCCCCTTGAGCGGGCTCGTGCCCAAGGAAAAGATCCCCGACCCCTACAATGTGGAGTTGACGTTGGCGATCAACGGCGAGGTCCGCCAAAACGACAAGACCGACTTGATGATCTTCCCGATTCACAAGATCTTGAGCCACATGTCGAGCATCATGACGTTGCAGAAGGGCGATATCATCTTGACCGGAACCCCTGCGGGCGTCGGCAAGATCGTGCCGGGCGACCGGTTGACGGCCTCGTTGAAGTACAACAGCCAGATTCTCGAGCAGCTCGACTTGGTGGCCGAGCAGAAGCCGGGCCCTTACGAGTACAAGGAGACGTAGCGATCTTGTTGCGTATCTGACCATTCGATTGGAACTTTATAGTCAGGACATACTTTGTATATATTAACCGGACTGTTACTACTAATAGACTTCACTGATTGGAGCGTCAACCTGCTGCATACTTCTACGGCCAGATTGCTAGCCAGATTGCTAGCCAGATTGACCTATTTCTAGACTGCTTTCCGCCTCCTACTGTATAGTCAGGCTGTTTCTGCCAGGACTCATAATTTGTGTATTAGTTCGTCCTTTATAGTCAGGCTAGTTCTTCAGCCTTGGATCTTTAATTGTACGGACTTGCTACTTTAATTGTAGACTTTATATTGTAGACTTATTATACATAAAATTCACATTTTCGAAAGCTAACTATGTCCAACACACCCAAGAAAACTACCTTCATTTACACACCTTTGCACATAAACCAACGCCAATGGCAACAAGTGCAACACCACCAGCAATGACTGTAGGTCCATCAGAGTTCTTCGAAGTAACCGAATCTGCAAATTCATCATGAATAGTAGATGGAGACAAAGAGCTCAATTGTAGCATTTGAACCAACTTTTGGCTGCTAAACTCAACACCAAGATCTGTGTCGAAACCTCTGTTTGCTGCAAACTGCTGGAGGGTCAAGACCAAAGACTCCAAATTTATACCAAACCGATGAGTTGCGTTGAATACAACAAAATCAGAGCCAGAAGGAACTAAACCAATTCCCTTGACATTATCAATCCATTGCGGGCTTTCATGACTTATAATAAATATGCCAGTAACACATAATCCCAATCCTGCAATTATAGGTAGTAACACAATTGCTAGTATTGGGGAAGGTGTCAGCACCTTCACTGTTTTTGGGTAGAAAAATACCAATAACGATAAATTTACCAAGAGAGAGATACCAAGCAACAAGAAGAGAAGAGCCATGTTCAAGGTCAAAAAATTCAGCCCGTGAACAATTTGCTAGACTATTATAGCAGTGCCATGCATTGTGTGGACCAAATTCATAGTGGGGGTTTAAGGTTGACTAGTATCTTATTTTCTTTAGTGTGGCATTGACATATGCTTTGCCTTTGCATTTAGGGTGTTGTGAACATGACTATCGGTGCCTGGCTAAATTAAACCACAAGTAAATAAAGTATACGGTTTCAGTAAGGATGGACACATATCACACGAATTTTAATAGAATGTGTAAGGTTCCCGTCGATCAAAGTCTTTAGGTTTGCCTTTGGCGATATGTTTCACCTTATGTATTATGAGCTCTTCACCAAGTTACTCCAGGGGTGATGTGGGGTTTCTGTTGTGAGAGAGGATTAAGGACTACAGATTTCCATTGAGCTAAGCTAAACTGCAATTAAGTGAATTTTATTGTAATTAGACTTATTTGGAGACAATTATATTGCAGCCTTATTTATTATGGTAGCCATCATATTGCAGCCTTATTTATTATATTATAGACTTACTTATATACTTGGTACTTTATATTGTAAGATTAGTACCTATTGCCAGTCTTGCTACTCATATCGGCCACTGGCGACACACCTCTAACTCCCTCCCTCGGTGACCTCTATATTTCTGGACTCCATCCAGGCTTGTAACTCCAGTTATCCGCCTCACACAAAGATGCCGTCGGACGGCGGCGAGTACTGCCGCAACACGATATTGGCCTCGTTCATGATGCGGTGGGTCTCGCTGTCCATGGAGTAGCTCTGCGCATACACCACCTCCTTGATGCCGCTCTGGACGATCTTGATAGAGCACGTCAAGCAGGGGCACGTGTTGCAGTACAACACGCTGTGCTCGTTGGTGCCGCCGGTGAGACGGTCCCGTCCGCTCTCGAGAAGAGCGTTTTCCTCGGCGTGGAGACATAAGCACGTCAGGAGCGCCGCCCCCGAGCCGAGCCCCTCGTTGCACCGCGAGCACCCGCCCTCGTTGCAGTTGGTCAAGTGCCGCGGCGTCCCGTTGTAGCCTGTAGCGATCACTCGGTTGGCTCTTACGATTACACACCCCACCCGCCGCTTCATGCAGTTGGACCGCAACGCCGCCAAGTCCGCGAGCCGCATGAAGTACGAGTCCCAGGTGGGGCGCAACCGCGACCCGTCGAGCAAGTTGAGCTCGCTGAGCTTGATAAAGAGGTCCTTCACCGAGCTGGCGGTGTTGATGATGTGGACGTGCGCCTGCTGGTTGACCTCCGCGAGCGGCGTCGCCGGCAGGAAGAGCAGCGCGTCGTTGAGCGCCACGAACTGCTCGAGCGGCATGTCCGGGTGTTTTGCCTGGAACCGCTGGTGTCGGAGGGCCATGGGCGCATCGACGGCGATGTGGAGGAAAAACGGCCGTTTCTGGAGCGCCGCGAGCAACTCGCCCGCCACGTTGACCACCACGAAGTGGCGCCGCCAGTGGCGGGTGGCGTGGTCCACCAAGTCGTCGACGGCGCCGAACAACTGCGGGTCCATGGTGGGATCGGGGCTTTTGGTGCCTTTTTCGGCCGCAGCGCCGAGCCCGATCACCTGGAACCCCTGGAACGTGAGGTACCGAGCCACCTCGGTCTTCCCACTGCCTACGGTGCCGGATATTCCTATGAGCATCGTGGTGCGGGTCCAGTCGCGGTAGCTTTTGGGCGCGCGCCGTGCCGCCCACCACCGCACCGCGCCGCCCACCATGCTCCCGCTCCAGGACCTCGACGACGGCCACCTCCAGGACGTGCGCCGCGAGCTCGCCACGTCGGTCGCCCGGCTCCGCTCCACCAACGCCGAGCTCGCGCTGCTCGACGACGACCCCATGTACACCGAGGTCATCGCCGAGAACGTCGGTGTGATCGGGCGCCAGACCGAAAAGCTCGCCGCCGTGGACGCCGAGCTCGCCCGCCGGGGGCTCTCGCTGTAGCCGCCTGTTGCTATTTAGCTCTATTTAGCTCTATTTAGCTCTATTTAGCTCTATTTTACTTACATTTAATTACATTTAACTCACTTAACTTACTAACTTCTAACTTACATTAACTACTTCAGCCATTAAGCTTCTTTGTCTATGTAGCCTTATTGTCTTACTAGCTTTATACAGGACTATGTACAGTTACTTGTCGCCCCGGGAGATCGGCTTGTACTCGGTCCCCCAGAGCTTGTTCCAGAACGGCTTTTCCTCGAGGGTGATCGGGTCCTCGGGCCGCTTGCAGATCATCATGTAGGTGGTGCCGAAATGCGCCCGCTTGGAGTGCACGATGTCCAAGCCCGACTCGTCCACCAACTCGCCGATGTCCAAGTTCCACCGGCACGCCCACGTCTTCATTCTCTTGTCGGATCTAAAATCCAAGTGGTTATTGATGAAGTCCCACGTACTGCGCCCGTGCTCCAAGAGTACAATGCGCCCGCCCGGACGGAGCATCTGGCCCATGGCCTTCAACGCCTTGACGGGGTCCTCGTGCGAGCACAACCCAAACGCCTCCACAATGGTGTCGTACTTGACGGCGCCGTGGGCCAACAGCTCGAGGTCCTCGGCCTTGCCGACCGTGAACGCCGCCTTCTTGTACTTGGGGTACCGCTGGCGGAACTTGTGCTGGGTCTGCTCCATCATCTTGTGGGACGAGTCGAGAAAGGTGATCAGCTCGACGTTTTCGGGCCGGAAGTAGGGGATGTTGCGCCCAGTGCCGCATGCCACCTCGAGCACGTCGCCGCGGAGCTGCTTCATCAACCACCGCCGTTTGCGGCCCATGAGCACCGCCCGCTCCTCCCACTTGATCTCGTCGTCGTAGGCGGCGGCCTTGGCCTCGAAGAACGCCGTGGTGTCCTCCGCCGGCGCCACCCGCGGGTTGTCGCCGTTGGTCACCGCCACCGGCGCCTTCTTGACGTCGCGGCGGGCCTGTTTCTGGTACCACTCGTCCAAGTCGGCCGGCGTGGGCTCGAACATGACGTCGCGAGCGATGTTCTGCCGCCGGAACTCCTTGCGCATCATCTGGTAGAGCCGGAACTTCTTGGTCTCGGTTGGCTTGAGGGTGTCGCCGCTCAAGGCCTTGAGCTTCAAGTATTCATACTCCGACAACGACTGCGGGTCCTTCTGGTACTTGCGCTTGATGTGGTCCATCTGCTTGTCCTCGTAGTAGCGGTCGCGCATGTAGAAGTAGAGGGCGACGCACGAGACCAAGAACCCGGCGCCGTAGTAGAGCCCCAAGCTCTTGTTGAATTTTTCAGACTGGAAATAGTGGGCCCACTGGCGCCATTTGGGGAGTTTTTCGAGCTTTTTCTGGTCCTGCCGCTCGCGCAGGTGGAGCGGGAACGGGTTCTGCGAGTACGCCCTGATCGGGAGTGCGTAGAGCCGCCACAGCCGCCCACTCGTTCTGACCGCTCTCGATATCATGAAATTTTCGTTCGCACTCACCATGTCTCAATTGCCACTCCAGCCCGCCCGCGACGCCGCCGCCAACGGCAACTACGCCGAGGCCGAGAAGCAGTACCGCGCCTTCGTGGCCCAGGCCGGCTCGCCGCGCCCGGGGCCGGCGCGGGGGGCTCCCGAATAAGTTCCAACGGCTCCAGCCGCTGGAGCGCCGAAAGCTCGAGCTGCGACCGCTCCACCGCCACCCGCAGGA